>JAAIIK010000078.1:4336238-4353456 GCA_014706435.1 Silurus glanis
TATATATATATATATATATATATATATATATATATATATATCTCTGAATATCCAGGGTCAAAATTTGGCTTTTGGCCTCGTACTTTACACCCCTGGGTCCTGCAGTTTACAATACATATTGCTTGTTGCTTTAACCAATCAGATTTCGAGTTGTTTACACCGGGGCCATCTAGCAGGCGTCCGATAACTTTGACATTTTCACGTCCTTTAAATGGCTGTTCAGAGCGAGCGCTAGAGATCGCAAACCGCATCTGTAGCAAACTGCACAAGCTCAAATATATTTGTATGGAATTGTATGGCTTCAGCAAGAGATGACATATGAAAGCAGAGCAGCTGTGGCTGCAGTGAAAGGAGACTTGTTGAACTGAATTCATTGGGTTTCTTGCTTTAGTAACTGCATGCGTTTTTTCGCTGTCTGTGGTGAAGCGCTCTGTTATACTGCGTTACTCTCTAATATTCATGGTTTCTATAGCCATGATGTCATTTTGATGGTATTATGGGATGGATTGATTCAGGTAGGACACCCCTGAAGGCCAGATATATCAAAGATTATCTAGGATATTCTATGTATCATACAAATCCAAATTATAATTATACAAAAATCATACCGAATGGACAGGTTAGAGCCGAACTTGGTTGGAGCCGAGAAAGAGTCTCAAATGATGTATGCTCTCTGAAGCTGTCTACTGTGTTGAAGGTGCTCAAAGGCAGGTATTTGGGTGCCAATGATGCGTTGAATTTGGCCATTTGCATTTGGCGTTCAGGCTCGGACGCTTTCGATGTTGCTAGTTAAAGTCAGGGGACGAATAATAACGTAATGTGAAATGGATCTCTTATGAACACTCTTTGCATGCTGCAAATCCTTCTTGTTAGTTTTTACAGATAACTCGGCCAGATCAGGCTGGAAGTGAACGTCTCCTCATGGGCAGTGTATTGGCCTTGTCCTCTCGCCCTGGGCGTCAGAATTCCCCTTTCCCCCAGGACAGACCCCTGTCACGTTGGGACAAGAGGGACGGACGACTTCCAAACCCGGGCAGCTTTGACGGCCTTCATCGCAGCTGCAAAGGTTCAAACAGCTTTGTGAGACTGTTAGTGCATGTTATCCGTATATCCGTGTTATACGTATATCATCGTCCATGTAATACCACAGCTGTTGAAAAAATTCTGTTCTGATTGGACAATTAATTACCTGCTTACTGAACATGCAGCATTACAGAAATAAGGAAAAGGAAAGACAACCCGTTTACATGAAAGTCACTTATGGGAGACTAAAGGCAGTTTTTTGGTTCAAACAGTTAAACACTTAATGCGACTTAATGTGGTAATAATATGCCAGCATTTTTAAAAGACATGGTATAATTTATTATTGTCAAGAAGCTTTTCTGTGAGAGTGAAAGGGAAAGTTTATAGGACTGTGGTGAGACCTGAGATGTTGTATGGTTTAGAGACAGTGGCATTGAGTAAAAGACAGGAGGTGGAGCTGGAGGTAGCAGAGCTGAAGATGTTGAGGTTTTCGTTGGGAGTGACGACGATGGACAGAATTAGAAACGAGTTTATTAGAGGGACAGAGCATGTAGGACGTTTTGGAGACAAGGTGAGGGAAGCGAGATTGAGATGTTTTGGACGTGCAGAGGAGGGACATGGGGTATATCAGTAGGAGAATGCTGAGGATGGAGCCACCAGGAAGGAGGAAAAGAGGAAGACCAACGAGGAGGTTTATGGATGTGGTGAGGGAAGTCATGCAGGTAGTTGGTTTGAAAGAGGCAGATGTAGAGGACAGGGGGGTATGGAGACGGATGATCCGCTGTGGCGACCCCTAATGGGAGAAGCCGAAAGAAGAAGTACGCTTTATTATTATTGTGTTTATCAAATCTCTTTTTTTAACGCTGTCTTATCGCATTAAGCCACGTTAAGCTTTTCAGAATGTCCCCAAAATCTCCGTAGGTTATGTACAAGAAACAGATTTAAGTAGTTCATCTCTCGACTCTTCTAGTCCGAGTCGTTCGTTCTTTTGTTGCGTAACTCCCATATACGCTATGAAGGTGATTAAAGGAACAAAATGAACTAAAAGTCGCTAAAGAACCAAGTCGCTAAAATAAACCGATCTTTCCATCATCAGCTCAAACACTTCATGCACTCTGAAACGCTCTGAAACACTTCAGAGGCTGAAATTCGGCTTCATCACCGCAAACTGGATCATTTACACTGTTTTATTCTTCCGTTCCTTGTGTTTGTTTAGATGTGTTTCCACAGCAGGTCGAAGGAGTGAAATTGGCAGTAAAGAAAACCCTAAGCAGCTTTTTCAAGGTTTGTTCTCACAAGCTGTTTATTTGAATCCACACGATGATCGTCATCGCACGAGTTACGTAAAAATACGTTCTTATAAATACGGATTCGTCATTTTTAAATGTGGACTTTTGCAAGATTTTTGACTTGACCTTTATTTAAAATAAAAAAATAAAAATACAGGTCAGCCATACGTTCCATATCAGTGCTGTGGCTCCGTCGACGTACCGCTTCCACGTGCAGCACCTTCAATCAGACGCCGACAGCAAACAAACCGTAAGCTTTCTCAAGTAACTTTCTTTTTTTCTACTTCATTTGAGAAAATATTAATAAAGTGTCGTCTCTGCTCACAGGGCTCGCCCATGCTCATCGGAGAAATGGACTCCTCTGGCAGCCTGAACGCGCACTCTTTATTCCATCTCAGCGAATGCATACGAGCCAAAGCCGTATTTCAGGTTGGCGTGATCCGATCAGTTATGAAATGCGAAGTTCGATCTGTCGACTCCTCTTCGGTTTAACCCGCTTGCCGTGTTTTCCAGACCGTGCAGTCGCAGTTTGTCACGTGGCAGTTCGAGGCTGAGTACAGAGGCAGCGACTTCACAGCTGCCGTCACCATTGCCAACCCAGACATCTTCAGAGAATCTGGTGCATTTTTATTTACTTTCGAAGGAAAGACCAGTCTGGCCATGCATAATCATTAGATTAGATTTGTCTGTAAATGGATAACAAAAACACTTGTTGATTGCATTGTTTCGTTTTATTCCTTTAATAATACTGAAACTTCTACATAACTGTCACCCGTTACAGTACATCTGATAGTACATTGCGTTGTTATGGTAACAGTGTCTAGTGTCAAGCAAACTGAAATATAAATACTTTATCATTATTATGTTGTTGTTGGTTTTTTCAATTTCTTGGACAGTTATCACGGTGGCACACTTCCTCCAGAGTGTCTCTCCACAGCTGGTTCTGGGCGGAGAGTTGGTTTACCACAGAGGACGAGCCGAAGAAGGCGGAATCCTCACCCTCGCTGGACAATACTCCGGTATACTGCGATTATTTTAGTGATCTGATCAAAAGTTCAAGCAAAGTCAAAAAATCCAGGTCATAAATCCTATTAATCATTGTTTTGCAAGGAAATAAAGCTACTTTACACTACTACATGTGCACCCATTTTCTCTCATAATGCTGTTATTTTGGACTTTGGACAGCTTCTGTCTGTCACCCTAGAATTGGACATCTTTTGTGCGTAAGGTTGACGTACAGTGCATCCGGAAAGTGTTCACAGCGCGTCACTTTTTCCACATATGTTACAGCCGTATTCCAAAATGGATTAAAATTCATTATTTTCCTCAAAATTCTACAAACTATACCACATAATGACAACGTGAAAGAAGTTTGTTTCAAATCACATGTACATAAGTAATCACAGCCTTTGCCATGACACTTAAAATTGAGCTCAGGTGCATCCTGTTTCCCCTGATCATCCTTGAAATGTTTTTACAACTTGATTGGAGTCCACCTGTGGTAAATTTAGTTGATTGGACATGATCTGGAAAGGCACACACCTGTGTATAGATTAACAGTGCATGTCAGAACACACACCAAGCGATGAAGTCCAAGGAATCGTCTGTAGACCTCAGAGACGGGATTGTATCGAGGCACAGATCTGGGGAAGGGAACAGAAAAATTTCTCCAGCATTGAAGGTGAAGGCCAGCCTGGAGTTTGGCAAACGGTACCTGAAGGACTCTCAGACCATGCGAAACAAAGATTAAACATTTTGGCCTGTATGCCAAGTGTCATGTCTGGAGGAAAACAGGCACCAATACCATTCATACTGTGGGGATGTTTTTCAGCGGCAGCAACTGGGAGGCTAGTGAGGAATGAGGAAAAGATGAATGCAGTAATGTACATAGAAATCTTAGAAACAAAATGTGAAAAAAGTGTAAATACTTTCTAGATGCTCTGTATCTCAGTTAGAGTAAAATGTCTCCAAGGAAATAATGCGGCATTGGTTGGTTTTCTTCCTTCTTCTATTCCAGGTCCTAACTGGGTCGCCACATTAAATGCCGGGAAAGGAGGTGCCCATGCCAGCTATTACCAGAGAGCCAACAAGCAGGTACTCTAATGAAAACAACCCTCTGGGATTTCCATTGAGGATATCTCAGCGGGTCAGAAGGTTCAGTATGGAGGAGTATTCTGGTCTTCTATTATGGGCAAATGGGCAAAGAGATGAAGTCAAGTCATGATGGTGTCTGAAATATACTTTATATATTTAGGGAGGGGTGATAGCTCAGTGGTTAAAGCATTGGATTTTGCATTGAAAGGTTGTGAGTTCAAATCCCAGAACCACCAAGCTGCTACTGCTTCAAGAGAGACTCAAACCTGTTTTAGCATGACAGTACCCCTGTGCACAAAGCAAACTCTATGAAGACTTGGATTGCCAAGGACATTGACTGGAAGAACTTGAGGGTCCTGAACTTACAGTCACTGATCACCTTTGGGATGAACACCAACTGAATCCCAGACCTCCTTAACCTAACACCAGAACCTGTAGCTAAATGATTACTAATCCTCACAAACCAAGGTCCAAAGTGTACCATAAAACCTTCTCAGAAGACTGGAACTTATTATAAGAGTAATCTGGAGTGGGATGTATAACACAGACGGTCAGATGTCCACAAAGCTTTGTCCATATAGCCTATTCCAAGGCATGTCCTAAATAAATGTGAGTGCGAAGTAGCATTTTGCCCATAGAATACAGTCTTATCATTACAGTACAGGTGTAGTCCCACATTAAGGTTTGCAACAGGTCTCAATAAAGTTGGGACAGGGCCATGTTTACCAGTGTGTAGCATCACATCTTTTGTCCAAATACATCTGGGAACAAGGAGATCAGTTGCTGAAGTTTTGGGGGGAGGAATGTTGTCCCATATGTGTCTGATACAGGAGTCTAGCTGCTGAACAGTTTTGGGTGTCCTTTGTTGTGTTCGTTTCATCATGCACCTGATGTTTTCAAATGATGAAAGATCTAGACTGCAGGGAGGCCAGTTCAGCACCTGGACTCGTCTACTACAAAGTCATGCTATTGTAATAAATGCAGTATGCATTATGCATTGTCTTGTTCAAATATGCAAGGCCTTCCCTGGAAAAAAAAACCTTTGGTGAGTGGAAGCATTTATTGCTCTAAAACCTGTGTATACCGTGCAGATTCAGGTTGGGGTGGAGTTTGAGGCCAGCATGAGAACCCAGGAGACCAAGTTTTCTTTTGGCTACCAAATGGATCTACCAGAAACCAACATGGTATTCAGAGGTAAGAATCTAAATTGTTTTTGCTTTTTACTGATATTTGACTGCACAGAATGTTCTGGTAAGGATGTTTAAGGAGAATCTTTTTTTAGGGATGCTGGACAGCCGGTGCATCGTTGGAGGCGTCCTGGAGAAGCGCTTGTGCCCTCTTCCGGCTACATTGATCATGGGGGCCTTTGTGAACCATCGAGCAGACAAGCTGCAGCTTGGCCTCGGAGTGAACGTCGGCTAGATCTCAGGTCTGAGCGGAAAGTTGCGGAAATTATCCTCAGGGCTGTCCAAAGAAGGACTGGTTCCTCACGTGGCTAAAACTAACCTGGACATTACGTTGCAACCGACGAAAAAGGTTTATATCGATGATAACAAGCAGCTCTGTCCGAACAGAGAAACGCACCACATTGGTGCTGTCCTTTCTCAAATCCACGACACATCTGTCACTAACACCTCATAAAGACCTCGTTTTAAACATCTAATGACCGGATAAGACACCGAATCATCATCTTTTTTAAAACATGAAGAAGACATATGCAGTTTAAAACATGCAGCATTACCTTTTGAATCATTGTGTACGCAACTGGATATGTGCCAATGTTCATAGTGCAGCAGGTTGTAAATCACAATGATCCATTGGACTTCCAGACAGAGCCACATGCAGACACCATGCAGCACAGGCTAGTGACAATATTTTGAAATGTTCATCTTCATATATCATGATACATCGTACAACCAATTATCGGCACATTCCCAGATTATTTAGTTTTGTCTTGAAATTCTGCATCATTTGAATTATACTAAAAACTCCATGTAATCAAACGATGATAAGAATAAAATATATTTAATCTATTAAGAGTACTGCATTGTAAAAGATTTCCGGTAGTTATACATTTATTATATAGAGTTGATTCCAGAAGTATTGGCACCGATTCGAGAAAATCCTGACCCCACCCTTTTTGTGTGTGTGTTTGTGTGTGTGTGTGTGTGTGTGTGTGTGTGTGTGTGTCTGACCTTTCAAAATTAGTTTTTTTTCTATGCAGATTGTATACACACTTATGTAAACTCGTCAACTGCATGCTGCCCAGCTCTTTCTGACTTCCTTTTTTTTTTTCTCTAGTCTTATCGAGGCCAAAAAAAACCCCTAAAACACACAGAGCATTGTCTCTAGTAAATTTCCATGCCATTTACATAAAAAAGTAACGCTTCAAAAGAATTGCAAAAAAAAAATCAACCCACAAAATGTCCTGTGGTTATAATTATGTATCATGATAAGACCAGAATTCAAACTTTATGGCCTTGAGCACAATCTAATTTTTGCGATTGTTGCTTCTCAGACTGTGCGAACATGATCCCCATGTCACACTTTAGCATTTTAGTTGTCATAATGTCAACAGTCAAAAACTGGTGCGCACAAGAAAAAGACTCGTCTGAGTTTTACATCATCAATCCGTGACACTTTCAGACACGCGTTCTCTTGCTAACAATATCTAGCAGCAAACGAAAACAATCTGTCGCGTTAATTTTGTATATGACATGCTTTAATAATAAAAACCTCATACAAACACTGCTTTTCCCTCCATAACTCCATTAATTTCGTTTATTGCTGTGCTGTCCGCCTGACTCGTTTCCACATTTCCCCATAACTGGTTTAAAGTTGTCACGCTAATTGCGCAATCGGTTCAGAGCTCCGATTCGTTCTTGGTTTGATGCTTGTCGTAGAAGACTTCACACTGCAGAAAACAGTCTGAAATCTTCGGAAACTGACAGAATTTCATCGGAGGAACATAATGATTGCGACGTCCATCGGTGAACATGTCAAACCAGCGATCAAAGACTCCAGATTTTAGCTTATAGGAATCTTTTAGGATTTTCGAAATCTGTCTCAGAAAATCAAAATCGCATAATGTTCACCTGGATTATAGACTAGTAACAGGATCAGCCCTAAGTCTAGTTACCTCTGACAAGAGGTTCAACTTTGAAGAAAATTACAAGACGAAGTCATAGCAGTCAGAAAACTTTTCCTCTTAATCTCTGATTTGAACTGAACAGGGACAGGGTTTTATTGCGTAAATGCAGCACCTGTATGAACCCAAACTATAGTTCATAGAATGGTGTTGATTTGTAACGAGGGCACCAATATTTTTGGAATCAACTGTAATTGAATTCGATTACTTTTACCACGAAGAACTGCGTATTACGTTACACCGTAGTAACCATCCGTCCCTGTAAAGCCTAGAAATGTAAGAATATATTTATGGATTATATTTATTTATTGATTTGGAGCAGTTGTTCAAAACCATCCTGTCCTTTGTATCCTGTATTATAAATAATCTGAAATTTCGATTTCTAACTGAACTAAAAATAAAGTATTTCTTATTAAAGACGTAGCAGGCTGAACATTTTCATTCACATGGTTCTCTTTTTTACGTCTTTTCTGTTTTCTCTGACGTGACCGATCCATCGCACTTTCCTGCCCCAGGATCTTTAAACTACCTGTTGTGCTGCCTTTCTTGTGAACAGGTTTTACATGTGCTGTACAGTCCGTGCACAATGCAGACAGGTGAGATCGCACCTGCCCCGACAGGAAGGTCCTGTTTTGACGTCGGAGCGAAAATACCACGAAGTGAACGTGTTTATTGCTGGTGTGTATGTGTGCGTGTATGTGTGTGTGTTTTCTTTTTTTTATGACTAAGCTCTTGTGTAAGGCTGAAGATGAAAAAAGTTCCGGATGTTTTGCCATGCCACTGTGCGCCGCTGACAGATTTTTATTACGATGACATCCTCGGACGGAGATCATTCCTCTTAAGTGTGTTGCCTGAGCGAGGAATCGTGCACTCCCTGCCCTAAAACAGGGGCACGCTCGATCTCCTGCAGGTAAATCTCTTCCTGACGGGCGAAAGAGCGAGCGCTCGTTCTTCTTGACGATGAACCTTTAAAGTTTTGGCTCATTTTTTTATGAATAATATTTTTTTTTTGGGTGAGTGTCATCTTTCATGATTCTCATTCCTTGTTCGCATATGTCTAAGTGTCTTTGAGAATTAATGGTAGCACCCGAACTGTAGAGCTTGTTCTTACTTGTAGATTAGAGCGTACATGCCTGAGCACGCTTCTCGAACAATGTGCATCAGGGCCGTTCAACAAACTTATACACCAAGCTGCACATTTTAAAGCAAGATTTTACGCTCGTCTTCAAATGCGATGATGTACTGTACGCGGTGTGTGTCGTTGCAGAGCAGAAATCGTCTTTGGAGGCTCAATGGAAGCTCGACACGATGGCGTGCGCGCCAGCCACCGTTTTGGCCCTGCTCCTGAATTATCTGGCATCGTCTAAAGGTAATGCAATCAGTTGTACTTTCTCGAACGACCTGAAACCATCGGACTCATTTGGACATTTTTATTTGTAAATCAGCTCTTTTTGTCTGATGCATAAAGCAGGACCTGGTTATACAAAAGAATGAAAAAACCCCCAAAAAAACAAACATGATCCAATGAAAAACATACGAGTCTATTATTTGGCCTACAATAGAATGCCATAAAGGGCAGGGTAAATCCTATTAAGCTGATATTCATAGAGGAAATCAAAGCTGTGGAACAAGTGTAAACAGTAATTACTACATTCATGGTGCACAAACTCTTGACAAAAATTGCTGCACCAACAACAACAAAATCAAACCCAGCATGCTGCACAGAGCAGTGCACAGGCCAGGCTAGGCTAATTTGACTACATTTGCCATGTTGTACCTACTTCCTCGTAGTATTATTCGGCACATCCTCTCCGATGCACTATTTCAAGACGAGTCGAGTGATTGTGCTGAGCAAATATTTGCAAGTGAATCTTAATTGTCTTGGTTTTGAACGAATCATTTTGTCAACACTCTGACATCCTCAAGGGGACAGAACCAAGCATTGTCAGAAAGAAATCTTGAAAAAGTGTTGAGTGAAAACATGTTTTGTGTCCAAAATATGCGTCTCTGTTTTGGCATCGAGGGTGTGCGTGAAAAGCAAAAATCACATACTCGTCAACTCGACAAGTGCATCTTGTTGTTCGAAGAATGTCCTGGCATCCAGGCTTTTTTTTTCTACTGCATCTGTAAAACAGATTATTCAGATTATTGGCGACATGTTTCTGTGACCCATCGTTCGAAAGAAAACCTGTTTACTCTAAACTCACTTGTAGAAATGAAAGGCAGCGGTTAGAAGAGTTTACAGAATGTTTATGCAAAATTGGTATCTTTTTAAAAAATTCGATACTATCGGTCAAATGCAAAATCGGAATATTCGTAAAAAATTCACGGAAATTCCACGATATTAAACTTTACTATGAATACAAAACAAATGTGCACGTACCATGTCCTACCGTTGCGAATTACGAATTGCTAAAAAGGGTTGGGCGATTGGTGTGGTTCATGCAAAATGGTTTTCCATGTAAAAACTACTATTGGTCGAATGAAAAATCCGTACATATTCGCACGACAGGAATTCGTGGCGATTCCACAATACTAAACGTTACTATGAATATACAAAATGTGCAAACACAAAACATTTAGAAATGACAAATTCCAACAAAAAAAACCCCCACAAATCTTTGGGAAATCGGTTTGGTATAAACGTAATAATGCACTTTGGGACGTACTGTTCTAGAAAAAAAACAATCCGCTTTAAGGTGTAAACAGTAACTTTGTTTCTAATCGGCCTGCATCTTGCGATCCTTTGTTGATTATCATGCTGTAACAGCGGCACGCAATCTCGTGTCTGTTTATATATAGATCTTTGACCGTAGCTATTTCCTTCCTTTAGAATGTTAAACATGTTGCATGAATTTGACTAGGTTTTCCATACTTAGTGTCAGTTTTTTTATTTGCTGTTTTACACATCGCAAAAATCTTTATCCTTTCTATTTCGTCTCTGGCCGAGAGGCTTTTCTTCAGGTGCACAGACTAAATCTGTGTAATATTCTAGACAAATCTCTTTGTTTGACAAATGTGTCTTAAGCACAGATTTTAATCAGAGCATTTAAAAGTGTTTTGTCTAGAAAACTCTAGAAAAATGACCGAATTTAGTGATAAATCCTTATTTTGTGAGGTCCCTTTGTGCTAAGAAAACAGCTCGGACCCTTCAAAACATGGACTTCTCAAGACCCCTAAAGGTGTGCTATGGTGCCTGGCATACCACTGGCAAAAGTCCTGTCTGTGGCAAGGTGGGCCTGCATGGATAGAACTTGTTTGTCCTGCAGATTCTAGATCTGATTGAGATCTAGTGAAGCCAAGTCAACCCCTTAAATTTTTTCTTATGTTCCCCAAACCCTCCTTGAACAATTTCTGCATTGTGGCTTCAAACATTATGGGTGAATAACATTACAATGAAGAGGTTGGTCAGGAACAATGTTTAAGCATGCGCGACACGTCAAAGTAACATCCACATGAATGCCAGGACATAATATTTCTCGGCAAAACACTGCCCAGAACATCAAACTGCCTCCCATAGTGCTTCCCATAGTGCATCCTGGTACCATGTCTTCCACAGGGAAACAGCACACAGCAAAATCTATGCTACTCATGTCACCTGGCAATGGTTTTGATGTAGCCCTACCCTCTTCCTCATTTCATATTTGTTATGGGTTTCTTTCTATCAAGGCAAATATACAAGGCTTTGAGTTTACCATTATATTTTGGCCAAAAATCCATTCGAATGTTTGCCTTTTGACTCAACCTGATGTTTGAGTTCAATCAGTGAACTACAGTTGATGAGTTCAACATGAAATAGGCAGCAAAACAAGACAGAACATGATACAGAAATGCAATGAAAACCATAATAGAACTATGTGTTCTCATGGTGTAAGAGTTGTTTAATAATTGCCGATGTAATTAGCTATGATTGTAAATGACTCACACTCTGCTGCTATCTATTGCTTTGGCATAACAGGTTTTTTTGTGTTTTGTGTGTGCCATGACAGGTGTTCTGTCTCCTCCACTCAATCTGAGTGTGGAGTTGCTGGACTTCAAGGCTTTGGCTCGCTGGCTTCCTGGACCAGGGAACCCTAAAGAAACCAGATATTTCCTTGAGTTTATAGACATTGTCAATCTGTAAGTCCTTTTGTTTTAACCATGCATTGGTTCATATGAATTGTTATATTCTGCTCTATGGTCTAGTACATTGTGCATATCCTAAATCTACATCAGTTTTGAACAGTTTGTTCAGAAAATTAAATAAATAATAATAATTTTTCATCCAGTTGGTGTCTGAAGTTGGTTGTTCAATTTGCACTTTCATGCACTAAACCTAAAACCTATCCAACTACAAATATAGGATAAAAATAGGATTATATTGTCCACATTCATTCCACAGTCTTGACGCCGATTGTTTATAAAGTGGCCATTAATTGTCTATAACAAAAGCCCTGACAGCTGCAATTCAAATCGCAGGTTGGTGTTGTGTTTCGAATATATTATATATATTATAGCAACAGCCTGCTTACACATAAAATTGGACATCTATACTGTATGCAGCACAGCTATTTGTAAAAACGTGTGCAGTTGTTGATGGTTACATTTCGGTAATGAGACATAACATTTGTTTTTTGTAAAGTAGCCTCCAATGTCAGTTGTCAGTTTTCAAACACGTGAAAATCTTTCAGAACAGAGATATTGTGCAGTTTCTCGAAAACACTTTCGTTTTTAATTTACGTAATATTACATTTAATAAAAATGCCTAATGTAATGTTTATTTAACAGAAAAAATATATATTTTTAGAAGAAACAATCCACATTGGGTTGGTAACGAACTCTGCTTCGCATTGGGCCATGTTACACTCCCAGTTATTGGTTGCTTCAAAATTCCCTATTGTGTTTTATTCGTTGCAGATTATTATGTTATTAGAAATAATTGATTCATATTTTCTGCTAACTGAATTGTATTTTCACTGGATTACTGAACAAATAATTTGGCCGTATACATCGATCGGCCATTGCATCAAAATCCATGACAGAATAGTGAAGTGAATAACATTGATTATCTCATTACAAAGGTACTCTCAAGGTGTTGAAGCAAGTAAACAATCACTTTTTGAAGTTAGCGTGTTCGAAGGAAAAATGGGCAAAAGTAAGGACATTGAGAAGAACTAAAATTATGACAGCTAGACGACTGGGTCATGTGGATTGTTTTTCTGGTATGAAGTGTTTAATACCTACAAAAAAATGATCAAAGGATGGAGAAAATTTAGAAGATGATTTTAGCTAAGGCATCAGGGACCAGTACGAGCAATGCATTCCAATATACCACTAAAAAAACAACGGATAACAGTAAAAATTGTGGTTGTATTAATGTAAATAAATTCTTGCCACTTTAATAGATCAGATGGAATCAAACCATGGAATCAAACCAGCGATTGCACAAATATCACCTCGACGCAATGCTACTTATGTCTCAACCAGAAAATTCAGACTGAGTATTTTGTGCGAGTCATGGCAGAATGGAAGGAGGAGCGATCGACCTGGAAGAGACTGCCACGTAGCATCCAGCCGTATGAATACAGTGAGTATTGACATTTTGGTACAGTGAAAGGATCCCAGCACAGCTCATTACAGTGAAGCACGGTGGTGGTAGCATTGTGTCATTGGGATGCTTTTCATTAGCATGGAGTGGGAGAAACATTTAAAATTTTCCATATTATAAATGTTATCCTGGGGTTTTATTGCAGCTGTTCTGAGTGCTCCGAATCTGACTGTGTTTGCCGAACCACATTCCATATCGATTTTCTTCAGCCATCCGGTCCAGTTCCTTACAGAAGTGCAGATGAGATTCTCCGTTGATCTTTTTCAGATCTCTAACAACGCAGCAAAGGTAAAACACAATAGGCCTACATCATTCTTTTATGATGATCCAGATATTGTACCACACATTAGTAATATATACCGCATATACTTCACAAATTTCTAACCTGATTCATTGAATGGGTTGGTGTAATAAAATTACATTTTTATTAGTAGATACTGTCAATTTAACAAACTAAATTATAATTGTTATGCTATGTTGTGGCTACACTTTCTGTCAGAACAATGCTCATTTAACATAATAGCTTCAGGATATTAAAATCCAGCATCTTCTTTTGTATTTTATGTGCCATTAAATGTAACTAAATGGACCAAAATAAATTATTGGATAAATAAAATTGTTCACTTTGGTAAACTGCATGAAATGAAAGAGGGATGACAAATTCTGTTTCATTAACAGCACATTTTCCATTGCTTACTAATTAATTACTGTCTGTTTCATTTATTTCTTTACTACAAAAAATAAAAAAGAGGTTTTCATGTGTGATACTTGCCTGGCTCCATTTCCTTTGTGGAAATCTATCTCTAGATTTACATTACAAACATTATACTGAGGTCATTTTGAGGACATCCTATGTACATACTTTGGTGTATATATATCTTTCTGTAGCTAGAGTTTAAATTCCTGAAATTAACATCAATATAATGAAATGGAATTCTATTGCTACAGTGTAAACTCACTGTAAAAGTCAGAAATGATTTCTTGAGTCGATTTTCCATTTTTTTTTATTCCTAGAAGCATGTTGCCCAGAATGTAACTACAAGATTTTCCCGCTTTGTGGATCTGCCCTCTGGGAACTACTGCATCAATGCTTCTGCCTTCATCACAGCGGGGTCCAAATACAATAACAACGCCACGATATGTGTTTTTCTGCATCATGAACATAAAGGTATGACCCTCCTGTCTTGATGACTGAAGTAAATCGATTTTCACGGCATGTTTTTTTAGTGGTTTGAAGACCAGACATGTAAGGATTTTGCAGTTACGCATGGAGCAGTATAATAAATTCTGCCATGTTGGCTGATACAAGCCAGTTTCTTCAGGTAGAACTTTGAAACTGGATGACGTTAGGGTTCTTTATACTTGTCACATGTACTTTACAGCACAGTGAAATTCTTTCTTCGTATATCCAAGTTATGTTAGGTAGCTAGGATTAGAGCGCAGGCTCAGCCATGATGCAGCCCCCTTGGAACACTAAGGTTTGATGGTTCTGACCAGTAACCCAAAACCTTAACCATTGAGATACCACTTCCCTCCAGATGTACACAGTTACCATCATACAATTTGACTTCCTTGGATAAGCTGTTGGACTTCTGATTGGAAGGTCATGGGTTCAAATCCTAGCACCACCAAGCTACCGCTCCTGGGCCCTTGAGCAATTCTCTTAACTCTCACTTGCTCAGCTGCGTAACTGAGATAAGTTGCTCTGGATAAGGTCAAAAGGTGTAAATGTAAACAGTCAAGACCTACAGTGTTTATAGTATACAGTGTATTATTATTGCGCTATAACTTTCTCGATCCTGATTGGTCAGAATTGATGTTTTTGTTTGAAATGCTTTCAATGCTTTTGGTTTGTAGTGTACACTTTGTAATGAACTTGTAAACTACTCATACAGGAAATGGTGAAAGCAAAAACAAAAAACAGATTTCTTAGTAAAAATTTATGTGACTGTTACTGGGGTGATGTTTTCTGTAAGTGGGTGTTTCTTTGGTACTGTACATTTTGGAAGGAGTCTCCAGTGCAACAGTGAGACTCCTTGTTTTGTTTTTTTTACTTGGCCTGGTAACTTTGAGTGAGAGAGGGACAGAATGACAGAGTGGTTAAGATATTTGGTCTGAAAGGTTCAAATCCCACCACTACCAATCTACCTCTGCTGAGCCCTTAACCCTCAACTGTTCATTTGTAGATATAAGATAAATGAAAGTCAATCTGTGAAATACAATTAATCTAAATGTAGTAAGAAACAAGAAGTTGCTTATATAAAAACAATTCTAAGAGTTGAGAAACAAATTTGCTTTCCGTTTTTCATTTCCAGGAGTGTTGGCATTTTTTTGGAGTACAATATAAGTGGAAATTCTGGGGAAAGGATGTGCAATTATTGGGAAATAAACAGGACTGAACCAAATGTTTGATTCGTAGCGTATATCCTAAAGGGCGTCAACCGTGTAGTCTTTAAAAGGCAGTATTACAGCCGCGTTATAAATAAATAGATAAACATGTTGAAACAATAGGTAGGATTTGATTCATAATGCTGCAATGTTCTCCGCTGTATTCTCAATCTTCTCCAATGTTCTCTCATGCAGCAAAAGGAAAAGAGCATGTGATAATGGTGGGGGTTCTGATACTGATGTGCATTCCTGCTGCAATTGGCTTGATCCTGATCTACTTTTATGTGAACCCAATTAGCATCAGCTACATCCCTAAAGCTCTGGTATGTTAGTTCAAATCCCTCAGAATGATTGTTCATATAATATACTGCATATAGAAGTAGGTAATGTCTGTTGATAGTGATTATAGATTATAGATCATAATAGATGATACATTTGTATTGTTGAGCAGCTCCATGATTAAAAAGATACTCAACTCTAACGACAGTCTAATTCTTATGTTGTCCCTTTTACAGCGTATTATAGAAGAAACTAGAAACTGGGCTTTAACACTGACCTCTGAGGAACTCTCTACGATTCCACTTTCATGGCTGTTTACAAATCCCTCACACCAGGAAACGGATGAGAACTTAGCTCAGGACTACGGCTATGAGGGATTTACAGGCAACATCCACCCTGATATCGAGAACGAGGCTCCAGGCCCTGATTTCTACAGCACTGCTGCAAACATGGAGGAGACGGACGAATATCCAGTGCAGACAGGATCGACCGAGAATCTGCCGAGCGCCACATTCATCCAAAACCCGACGGATGAAAATGTTTCGTTCGTGTTTGATAAAGAACCTTGGTACTTTGATTCCTGGGTTATGCTAAGCAGCTCATCGGAAGAGGAGATAGACAGCGTGCATTCGGATTCCGATTTGGGAAAAGACTACGAGCCTAGACCCGACCCACGCATGGGTACTGGATGGTTATTTTAGATCGCAACGATGAAGTGTATGATATTTAAAACTGATATGTTCAATATTCACAACTGATACGCTCAATATTCCAAACTCATACATGGTGCTTTTTTTTGACAACCCAGCTAACATATGTAGCTTTGGGTGAAATACCGGGGTGGTTGAAAAGAACATTTTAACAACAAGGCTGTGACCGAAAAATACATTCTTTTTAAATAGATGATTGACAGCTTTTAATTAACCCAAAACCCAACTATCCTGGTCACAGGCATGTCATTTATGAAGGCAATAAATTATGCATGCTATAAAAGACAAGTATGAATGCCACATTTCACTCACACGGAAGGGAATTACGGCCAACATACTGTACAGAAGCAGCTTTTGAATGCAGGCTGCTCTGCAGGTTCAGAATTTCCGTCATTGCCTCACAATATTTTAGTGTTTTTCTCAGATTACTCAGGGAAGGCTGCTAGTAAGGCGATTGAGGAAAATGTGAAAACTGTACAGGATGAGGATTTGACTAGGATTTGGAGCATATGTAGAATTAAGGGTACCTTATATTATTTTTTATAAGGGGTGGTTTGGAAGACTTTACATCATATGCATGCAATTTGTAAATGAAATCTCTCCCTTAGGTGGGGCGTATTTTTTTATTTTTTTTTAGCAAAAGTGTGTCAGTGAGGGAACAAATTCCCAAGCGTATAGATGTGGTGCTTTTTTATATATA
>JAAIIK010000078.1:4353856-4379166 GCA_014706435.1 Silurus glanis
ATATATATATATATGTACATCGATCAGGTATTGTGAGCTGTTAAGTGAAGAACACTGATTATCTCGGTTAGTGAGTGGGATATATTTATTAGGCAGCAAGCAAACATTTTGTCCTTAAAGTTGATGTGTTAGAAGCAGGAATTGAAGTGTGGAAACAAATTGTGAAGTCTAGACGTCTGGGTCAGAGCGTCTCCAAAACTGCAGCTCTTGTGGGCTGTTCCCTGTCTGCATGGTCAGTATCTATCAAAAGTGCTCCAAAGTAGGAACAGTGGTGAACTGATGACAGGGTCATGGTCGGCCGAGGCTCAGTGATGCACGTGAGGAGCGAAGGCTTGTCCGTGTGGTCCGATCCAACAGTGAAGCTACAGACGAGCTCGACGGGTCAGGACTGTTTTTGCAGCAAAAGGGGGACCAACACAATATTAGGCAGGTGGACATAGTTATACCGGATTGTAAATATATTTATAATTTATCATTTATTTTTCCGTTGCCCTACACAGGGTTCTATGAAGCATGGGAATGATTTAAAATCAGCTGCTACCTCTTTAAGTCTGGAACATTTATGATCTGTGAAGCAGGATGAAAGACTCAGAGATTCAAGACTTTTTTTTTTTTTTAATCAACCTGGTTTTCATAATAAACATTTATATATCATATTTTGTACACAAAAGCATAAATCTAGACAAAATAAATATGCATGAATGTCATGCCATTGTATACACTATGTTTAGTCTCCTTTGTATTATTTACAATCCTGAACAAAATAATTACTCAGAGCTGCTTTTTTTTTTTCATTGGTCCTGTTCAGTAGTTTTGCATCCTCTTCCTTTCTGTAGTTTTGCCGCAAGTGTTTTTTCAGCCAACTTTTTTTTTAGTCCCCACCAAACAGAGAAGAAAAGAAACTCTTTTTCCCCTCCTCTCTTGGTAAACGGAAAGATCTGCTTTTGCGAACGTTTCTTTGCAGGGGAGACTCCATCTTCTCCGTCTCTTTCTTCTTCTCCCGTTCTTGTACCTGTAGCTGTACCTGCTGAGAGATCACCAGTCGCATGTCCTCCTGGACGAAAGACAAAAGAAAACATGATTAAAAACAGAGTCTCGCGAATGACTGAATATCTGCTTATCTATAGATGTGACGATGTACCAGGATGGAAAACAAAAACTAAAACAGTTACACAGGTCATGGTCTGCTGTTTAACCTGGGCGGGACGTGAAAGCGAGGTGTTGGGAAATGAGCCGGTATGCGGCCATCTTTAATCATTTATTTTGCCTTTGTATTGTTGAAGATAATGTAAAATTTGGAGATCAGCATTTAATTAATGGCTGATAATTAACATTACTAATTACTGCTGCTAATAATCATCATCATCATCATCATAATCATCATCATTATAAAAATCTATCATTATCAACAATAAATAAAATATATGAAGACAGAACAAATTATATAAAGTTTATTATAAAAAAACAGGGCTGTCAATTGATTCAAATATTTAATCGCGATCAATCAAGAAAACCAGGATCAAATGGGAGAAAAAAAAACATTGACGTTCAATGTTGCCATTCAATGAATTAATCAATAAAAAAAAAAAAAAAAAAAAAAAAAAAAAAGATAAAAGCAGGAAATCTGAGAAAGAGTTTGAGAAAAGGAAAAATAAAATCTGCCCAATCACTAGATTAGTAGACACGATAGATCAGTGGCCCCCAACCTTTAATCCACGGACCGGATTAATGTCAGACAATATTTTCATGGACCGGCCTTTAAAGTGTGGCGGATAAATACAACAAAATAAAACGATACGACCGGCATAAAAAAAATGGTTTTTTCTAAATATAATAATAAACGTGAATCCACTGTGTTGTTTTTTGTTCATTTTGCTCGCTTGGGGGTTTCAATTTAGTGGTAATGTATTATGTGTTAGAGGCCGGAGCAGCCCCTTTAAAAAGGTAGTGAATGGAGGTAAGACATGTGACCGAGGCAAGTATCTTAACATGCATCAAGAGTGAGTCATAGACAGATGTGGCGGAGAGAATCTGGTCATTTTCCAAAATAAAACATTGTTCAGAATCAGATAATGACTAAAACGGAAATAATGTAAGTTATGTATTCTTTCTGTGCGGCCCGGTACCAATTGACCCACAGACCGGTTACTAATAAGTTTTAAATTGTCATGCAGGACATCAAGGTCAATGTGGAGTTTAATGCAGGTCCAATTGACCATGTAAAAAGATTTCACCTGAGCTTTATTTATTTAATTTTTTTCAATACATTTCTATTAGTACAACACTTTGATCAACAAACATTGCAAACAAAGCAGCTTTCCAAAAATAGATTAAGTAAATAAAATTTAGATTTCGATATTTGTCCCTACGAATTGTTATGCCTAATGAGCGAACCAGTTGGCAAGGAAAACTCCCTGAGATGGTATGAGGAAGAAACCAGAGTCAAAAGGAAACCCGTTCTCATCCGGGAGGCACCGAATGTTATTGTTGAGGTTATCAAATGTACACGGATTAAAACTTAAAGGCAAACCTGTTGCAAAAACCACTGCAGCTGACTGTTTATATAAAGTACAGTTTAAATCTTAATGGTTCTTGAGTTTAACCCTTAAACAAAAGCATGGGTTTATCAGGAGCAAGTGGCAGTAGCAGGGTGGCACGGAGTGGCAACTGCTATCCTTAGAAAAAGCATTGCCACTCCATATGCCACCCCGGAACTTGTATAAAATATAAATGTAATCAGTTTCCTCCAATTTACAGCAGCGGCGCTTCAATAAAGATGTGATTATTTGAGTAGAACTCGTGAAACAGTTAAAGATCATTTACCATCTCCTTCAATTTAAGTCTATGCGATCCAGATTTCAGGTTCAGGTCAAGTCAAATCACACATCAGTCTTTATAAAAATTTTATAGACCAATAGAAAATGTGCGCCACAATGTATATATATATATATATATATATATACACAAAAAAAATTTAAAAATACATCATATATTGAATCCACAAGAACCATGCTCCAGTTTCGCCACCCCTTATAATACTCATGCCCCCCTCTTGCCACCCCATAAATCATTTTTAGTAGTAGTCCAATCTGGTTATAAAAGCATGACCTATATTCTGATTATTGTAGTAAACAAAAAGTGACAGGAACATACTATTTAAACCTTTTAGAGTGAGAGAGAGAGATTTATGTGAAACATATTTTCAATATGTTTGGTTGATGGATTAAAAATAAAAATGAACGAGTACATTTTACCCCTTTGATATATTGAAAAACAAGGACGAAACCGGCATTTCAACATTAAATTACTCAATTCTTTCCGAACCGGTTACAAGCTCTTGGTAAGTAAATGAACACTGCCACTGCATATCATTTAAACATCTTCCTTGTGAATAAACAACAACATTTTTTTTTTTTGGTACAAATACTAAAAGTGGTATTGGAGAACAAGTTTCCACACCTGCCACGATTCGACTTCCTGAGAGAGCGCCACCTTGTGCCTGATGGTGTTCAGGAGCTGCTGGTTGAGAGTGTCGCGTTCCTGGCGCGCGGATTCCAGCTCTTCCTCCAGGGTACTGCGTTGACGAAACAAGCACGTTGGGAAACAGTCAGTTTACACCCATTATCATTACAAACAACTTTATCTCAAATCGCCATCGAGTCAAACTACGCGTAGCAAGTCAGTTTTTTGTTTTCTAGACATTCCTGAAAATCTTGCTCGAGATTGACAAATGAGCCATGAGAGACGCGATAGCATGAGAAGGAGTCTCGCTCAAAGTGACTTTGAGTCATGCCATTTCTTTTTCCTCATATGATTTACAAAGAGTTAAAGCAATCTGCAAAATGATATGAACAAAATCGTGGGTATTTTCCAAGGCGATCTTTTACCTGTACGGTCGTTTGCTGGGATCGCTATGGAACTGCTCGAGTTCTTTTCGTAGCACTGCCAATTCGTCCTGGCTGGACTTTAGCTACAAAAAAAAAAAAAAAACGCATCCAGGAAAACACATACGTAGTGATGAAGTGACATTTTTAAAAGCATGGAACATGAACATGAAAAACATAGTAGCCTTGGAGAAATGATGATTCAAGGCCACCTTCGTATTGATTTTTTTTGTTTGGAAAAGTTCTATACTGGTGAAAAGATAACGCATGAACAATTGGTCAAAATGTACAGTTATATTTGAGGCATATGGCAGACATCTTTATCCAGATGGACATAAGTCTTTATCAATAAACAAAGCCGATTTATTAGTTCGCATACTAAGAAAACTAAGTCTAAAATTCAGTTTGTAGCGAAATGAGCTAGAAAAAGCACTGGGATTTTTTTTTGTCCTTTTGAAAAAGTAGGTCCTCTGATATCATTTGAAGGCTGCTCATGAGTTGTTCAGACATTGAGGGGAAGTCTTGAAAAATCTCTTCTCTACACCCTTAGAGATGGATGGATAAGCAGAACAGTGATAGAAGAGTGTGATCTTGGTGAGTGTGAAGTGCTTTGAGGTAGATTTGTTCTTTTTTTTGGCTTTTTTTTTTTAAGGAAAGCATCAGTGGAACCAATATTTACGTTTCACCAGATCTATATTTTGTGGCTATTCCAGTAACAGAACTATTATATTTTAATATCAGTGAGACAGAAATCGATTGAACTAATCCATTGTGGCTGCACAAACTTAAATACGGAAAGGTCAGAAAACACTTCAGAATATTGCTCTGAGCCTCAAAATACCTTGTTGGAAAAAACAATAGAAATCTTCATAGAATTTGCATTGATTTTAATGGAAATTGTAATGGTGAGTATCTATTAGTAGTTTGCTGCCCTCTGCTGGTGGCATTTGTCTAGTGGATTCCATTATGGACGAAATAAAAAACTACCAGTAACTTGAACAACTTGTTTGTGTATACTGGACACTATTAGGGGCCATTAGGGGCAATCATTAAGCATCAATCGACAATGGAAGTTTTATTTTGATTATAAATTAATGATGTGCATAACAGAACAACATGAAATGTTTCGGTTATGGTTTCAGTGGTTAACAGCTGATGTGTGATAATAGCATTTATAATGGAAACATTTTCTCTGATGGTGGCTTATTTTTTCCTACTGTTGTTTTTTTCTATTATTTGTGGCAACACAATGTTAAAAATAATTATCTATACCAAATTGGGGCAAATTTAAGATGTAAGAACTGAATTAGCTAACGTGGACAACTGACAGTTTAATAGATGTCCATAGAGGTTCATTGGTCAGTCGGTGCTCACTGGCAAATTATTGACAAAAAGTGGACCAACCTCTTTCTTAAGCCTGTCAATCTCCTCCTCCTTCTCCTGCAGGATATCAGAATGGGCCAAGATGCTTTCTCTGTCCTGTTGAACCAAATGACATTCAGTAGGATCAGTTAGGGGAACCTTTTGATTTTGCAGACAACTCGATTTCAAGGGACAAAAAAAAAAAAATATATATATATATATATATAAATCCAGCAAATCCAGAAGATCAGAAATTGAGGGTTTAGAACTCAACAGTAGCAGCTCCAAGGCTGAATATTACAACCTTCCAGTCATTAGTATAGAACATTCATCTTCATTGCTGAGCTACCACTGATAATACAAATAATTAAATAAATTATACCCAATTACAATTACAAAGAAATGGGCAGGTCACATGATTGTCAGCATTAAACCAAATATTACAATAGCTTGCATAAGTATTCAATTCATTTTTTTGTGTCGTGCTTTTTACAATAGACATTGTTTCAAAGCAGCTTTAGACAGATAAAGTGGTTATAAGGTTGTATAAAAGAATGTGTACGTTTATGCCCTATAAGTTTGTTCCTTATAATTGTTTATTCCTGATAAGCGAGCCAGTGGTGACAGCGGCAAGGAAAAACTCCCTGAGATGGCATGAGGAAGAAACCTGGAGAGGAACCAGACTCAAAAGTTCACTACTTGCTCGAAAACTCTGTTGGCGACTCTGGTGGCATAAGTTTGTTTGATATGGACAGTTACTGTATTTTTTGTACGGTTTTGACCAAAATAAAAAGCTTTTCAGTGTATTCGGTAATAACTGAAGCTCTGTAGCTAGCAAACCTCTAGTACCTTTGCAACGAAGTTCTTAAATTTAATTTTAATAGTAAACTTGCATTTGTGGGCCCGAGGCGCAAAAATGGGGTATGCAGTGCATATATGCAGTGCTTAGGGGCACATGAGGGGGCGCTGTTGCATGTAGTGTATTTATTCTTGTATTTACCACTCTTTTTTTTTGGCAGGGGGATTGGAGGCACCAACCATGATCTTGCATACCTTTTGGCAAAATGTGCAGCTGCAACCCTGCTGGGGGCACTGGTTTAGAAAAATGTTTAGTGCATTTTGGTCATAAAATAATCCTAAGAAATCATATTAAAGATTTTTAGAAGGAGTCTCCAGTGTCAGTGATTTTGTACTGTTTTGGTAAAGTGTTTTAAGGTTTTTCAGCAACAAGCTTCAGTTTCTCATGTGGAATGAGGGACCAGGGTTTGGGTTAGAATTACTAAAAGAGAATATAAGAACTAGTATGACACTAGACTCGACATACCTCAATTTACCTCAAGTATGTATAAATGTGCCCCCCCCACACACACACACACACACACACACACACACACACACACACACACACACACACACACACACACACACACACAAAAATTCATCCTTGGGAGAGTTCCAAGGTGAAGACCACTCTTGCCCATAAAGAGCACAAAGGCTCGTCTCACATTTGCCAAAAACCATCTTGATATCCCCAACACTTTTGGGTACATATTCTATGGACTAATGAGACAAAACTTTACATTTTTCGAAGGTGTGCATCCTGTTACATTTGGCGTAAAACTAACACAGCATTTGGAAGTGGTAGCGTAGCGGTCTGGGGCTGCTTTGCATAAAATTGAATAAAATCCTGAAGGAGAACGTTCATTTATGTCCATGTTCATGACCTCAAGCTCAAGCACACTTGCGAGCAGGAAAATGATCCAAAACACACCACAAATTTCACCTCAAAAATCCCGAAATGAAGGTTTTGGTTTAGACAATCCGATTAAGATGCTGCGACGTGAACCTTGAACAGGCGGATCGTGTTAAAAAAAAAACCACTGTGGCTGAATTCAAACAATTCTGCAAAGAAGACTTGGCCAAAATTCCTCTACAGCAACCTGATAGACTCATTGCCAGTTATCACAAATGCTTGATTGTGGTTGTTTCCACCAAGGGTGGCAGATCCAGTTATTAGGTTTAGGGGGTAATTACTTTTTCACATATTACTAAGCAAATTTAAATAGCTATTTGGACTTCCTCTTGATAAATTAAATCATCATTTAAAAACTGCATTTTGTATTTAAACACACACACACACACACACACACACACACAACTACCTGTGATTGTTGCAGTTCGCTTTGGAGGGACAGGGGAAAGCATGTAACCTCTTCGAGACTGGCTTCTTCTCCTAGCACCTGGACTTTTTGCTGGAGGCTCCGATTCATGGTGCGCAACTGGAACGCCTCGCTCTGGTGCTGCTCCAGCTGTGCAAAAAGCCACAGACAGTCCAATTTAATCTGAGACACCTAAGCCGCCTCGTCACTTGCTTTAAATTTTCTTGGCAAGGTGAACGTTAGTGGTAATCTACTGCTCACAATAGAGGAAGTTTTTTGGAGAGGGAGGTCAGCAAATATGGACTCTGTTCCTACGAACCCTATCTAATACATC
This sequence comes from Silurus glanis, assembly GCA_014706435.1. NCBI lineage: Eukaryota > Metazoa > Chordata > Actinopteri > Siluriformes > Siluridae > Silurus > Silurus glanis. The sequence continues at coordinate 4,361,596 of JAAIIK010000078.1, forward strand.
ACAGCTTGATTCTTTGGAAAGGTTTACGATGCGATTTATTATAATAAATATAACCGATGCCGGTGGATCTTCTGCTTTTTCAGTATTCATGGCCACATGCACTGCCATTTTATTGTCCTTTATTATTCCCTGTTACACTGGTCACCTCAGTTCATCTCAAGTCTGCTCTTGCATCAGCAGTATCTATTCTGAACTGCACTACTACATTCACATCACATTGTATCAGTCTGTTGGTCAGATCTTCAGTCAGTCAGTCAGACTGTCAATCAGACCATCAGTCCGTCAGTCAACCAGACAGTCAGACCGTCAAAACATCAGTCAGTCTTACAGACCGTCAGTCAGACCGTCAGGCAGTCAGTCAATCAGACAGTCAGTCAGACAGACCATCAGTCAGTCAGTCAAATAATCAGTCAGTCAAACCGTCAGACAGTCAGTCAGTCAGACAGACTGTCTGTCTATCCATCCATCCATCCATCCATCCATCCATCCATCCATCCATCCATCTATTCTTACCTCAGCCTCCTTTTCTTTCAGGTCGGTCTGGAGTTCAAGGAGTCTCGCACGCATTCCATCCCTCTCAATCCTCATCCTCTCGATGTCCTCTTCTGATGACTTCAGCTGCTTGTCAATGTTGGAGCAACGCTCTTTAAGAACTCGATTCTGTTGAATAAGGAAATGTTTGTTATTGTGCGATACGTCATGCTGCAAGGACCCAATATTTAAGTATTTCTCATGGTTTTATTTCTGTTCCCATGTTATTATTTCTGTCTTTTGAAATCCGGGATCTTTTAGGTGGTTTTGTTTTTTTTTTTTCCGCAATTTTTGCAACATTTACAATTTCTCCATTTACCAAATGCAGTAAAGTTGACAGCATATCTAAAATAAAATCATACAATTCATCTTTCTGTAGTTTTTTGATATGGTGGGTTTTTCTTTTTTTTTTTTTTTGGTTTTGTGGCAGTGTTGAAGAAATTCCTGTTGTGTTTTTTCTATTTTGTGGTCACTTCTTCCAAATTTTTGTGTCTTCCAAGTTTGCGGTTCTGTTTTTAGATTCTCATATTTGGTCCAGTTATAAATCAAAAATCAATCCTTCATATCCGTTTGTTGAAATGTGTGTGGATTCCGAATCCTCCTCTACTGAGTCTGTGCATACAGTACCTCTGCTTGCATGCTGCCCAGCCGAGCAGAGCTTATTGATCTGCTCAAACTAGTGTCCTCCATGTCCTCCCTTAGAGAGCGAAGCTCGAGGCGTAGAGAGTGCTCCAGCGACACTGCCTGGAAGTAAGAGATGGACAGATAATGAGAATCGTGTAGCATTAATCATATGGGCGCATTCTAATTTTAGACCACCACAAGGTATAAACAAACACTTTCAAGATGTCTGATTGGTCACCTCAGCCAGCTGCTCCACCAGCTTCTGGTTGTGATTGGACAGTTGTGTAAGCTGCTCGCTTTCTTCACGACGTCTGTCTTGACCCTGTTATAGACAGAGTTGCCAAAATGGAGATAAATCCACAGCTGGTAAAGCACAGATTAAAGGGTATCAAAGCATCTTGGGGTGGTCGTACACTTCTAGCTACCTGGCTATGTTTCTGGTCCCACTGTTGTCGTAGTGAGGTGATATCAGCCTGGAGCTCGGCCTCCCGCAACCCGGCCTCCATTTCCCGTACCTCCAGGCGTCTCTGAAGCGTATGCTTCTCCTGCTGCAAAGTCTGTAAACACACATACCACATTCTTATTATTCACGCTTATAAGGAAACGTAAAATTCGTTCCACTTTATGAGTTTCAGTAAAGCTCAACAAGCTTGCAAAGCTGTAGGAAGTTGGTATTTGATGACTCACATTACAACAGCATTGTTTTGACTGGTCTGAAGGTGTTGACCAATTTTCTAGAATAGCAGCTAAGCCATTTCTATAGTAACAGTCATTCAAACATCATAGGGCTTGTACAGTTTATATTAAATGACAATTTCTATAAAGATCTAGGGTATGGTTCTGCACCTTTATGTCAGCCTTCAGGACTGAGAACTTTCTGGTCCCTGCTGGAAAAATCTAATCAAACCAACAATCGAAACCATAACAAAGTCTAAAGGTTTCCACTACAAAGATCATCCCAAGCCATCAGCTGTCACCCATTTTAAACCATTTCCAAACCGTTTGTGTACTGTGTTTGTGTGCATCATGAAATCATTCTCATCAAAGACACCCATGTAGCAACTTATGGGAATCTGGATGCTTAATGGTGTCCTAATAGTCCCTACTGGCTTCCAGTAGATACAAACAAGTGACCCATTACCACATAAGTGTTCTATTGGTCCTTAATGGTATACATACATTAATATGGCATCAAATAGAAGGCAACAAATATTCAGTAGAGACCCACAGGGTTACGCCAGGACACTCTTCATTCTGTCCAATACAATTTCCATTGTATTTCCAAATGTGTTTTTTTGTCTTTCCTCACTTAATTGTTAAGTCTGACCATTTGTCCATTTATTAAGTCAAGTACATGAAATATATCTGTGTCTAAAATTGTTCAAGTAGCAAGTATACACTACATTTCCAAAAGTATTGGGTCATCTGACCTTTCCTGCCATATGTGTTTCTTTTCCAAACTGTTACCACAAAACTGAAGGCACTCAATTGTACAGGACGCCTTTAGATGGTGCTTTAATAGAATTTTGCATTCACTTGAACTTGGAAACCCAAATCTGTTCCAGCAGGGTGATGCCCCTGTGCACAAAGTGAGCTCCTTGAAGATGTTTTACATGCTTTGGAGAGGAAGCTCTCGAGTGGCCTGGTGTAGAACTCTGATCTCATCCCTACTGAACACCTTTATAAATTTGAACGCTGACTGCACCCCAGATCTCCTCACCTACATCAGTACCTGCCTTTCATAACACTCTTGTGGCTGATGAACACAAATATCCATAAGCACACTACAAAATCTAGTGGAAAAGTTTCCCGGAAGAGTGGAGGGAATTATAAGAGCGAATTGGGACTAAATGTGGGATGCAATGCTCAAAAATCACATACTCTACTTATGACTAGCTGACCCAATACTTTTGCAACAGACTTGCCACAGATTTGTTTTTAGCATCCAGCACTGATTTTGCTAACTGTTCTTCTTAGCATGAGGTGGATATGAATATTTGTATAGACATATGAACACCATTCCTATCTTTCATACTTAGACCGTTTTGATAGGAGTATATGAATCATGTCTAGCTCGGTGTAGCATTTCAGGTGCTAATTTATTGTGACACAATGAAGCTAATACAGTACAGTCATGCAATTGTTCATTTTACATAAAGTAGGTTGTTGTGGTAGGTGTAATAAGGTGTAGCCACCCATTACTGTTAATTTGTGTCTATCAATCTGGATTTGTCAGTTTATTTCACGCCTACAGAAATGACTGCGCAGTTTTCATTACCCTTTTTGGTCTCGACTACCCTACTGAAATTGTATACCCTTATACAGTGTATAATTTAACATACTACTTAGCAAGAACTCAGTCAGTCCAAAGAACCGCACCACAACTGTGGCTTTGGAAATCGAAGTTTCACGCGGCTCGAACCAGGAACTTTAAATCAAAGGCTGGTTTTGCATAACAGCACAGTCAGTAAAGGAAACCCGACCTCTTTGTCTCGTCTCATCTGTTCCAGATGAGCTTCCAGCTCCTCGTTCCTCTCCAGAAGAGCTTGGCCCACCTCCGCTGCCAGGATGAGATCCTTCTCCAGCATAGTTGAGCTGTTCTCATGATCGACGTGGGACGCCAGCAGGTGGTTTGCTCCGACCCCTGGGCCCATTATGCGATGCCGGGCGATAGGGGTCGATGAGGTGAAGGGAAAGAATGAATCATCCAAACTGGGTGAATTCAGACTTTCCTTTCGTGTCGAGATCATTAGCGCAGTTTGTGGGTTCCAACCTCAGTTTTGGTTAGGATGTGAAAAGTAAATCAACATCTTCAGGTCTCAGTTGTCAAGAAGGTCTTCATTGTGGATTTGGTAGGCAGCAATCAAAAAACCCTGGTAACAGAAAAACACACAAAACATTTAGTGATAATTATCTTAACTCTGAAACCGATACCGCATACAGAAATAGATTTGTTTCACTCTGCAACACCTGAGAAAGAATGTTTTACAAAAAATCCCCAGGGCCTGTCTATTGACTGCTTTTGTGAAGGGAAAAAAATAACAAAAGCTGTAGTGTTTCCTTCACATTCCAGGAGTCTTTCAAATCTGCCAGACTGGTTTTGTGTTTCTGAAAGTGGTCCATGCCTTTTACAGCTTGTGCCACTCGGACAGAAACCGAGCGATTGTTACACAGCTGACCATCCGAATAGTTTGAAAAAGGTTTTCCTTTGAACCACTTCACCATTTAATTAAGGAAGCAGGCTATGAGCAGATCATATTTAGAACCTCAAGGCTTATTTCCTGGACCCTGACATCACCTAGGTGAAACTTTCTTCACTTTAGACTATTACGGTTTTACTCCAACTAACATCAGCCTTGATGGTCACATCACATCAACACAACAGCTTCTGATTAGCCTCGAATTTTTATTTAGAAGTAAGAACATTATAGATTTTAACAGCAAATCAAATCCTAGTTTGTGTTTTTCTTACCTGGCAAGTTCCTGCTTCGCTGCTCTCATGTATTGCTCAAGGGAGGCACTGGTGGTTTCCTTGGAGTCAAAGCTCTGTGGTTAACACCCAAGCTCCACCTTCTGCTCATGTTTTCGACAGGTAGGAGGGTATGAACCTGGTGATGCAAAAAAAAAAAAAGGTGGGGAGTTTTTCCACTTCAGGTGATGAAATCACACAGTTAAGCCATAAATTGAACCAGTCCTGTTGGTTCACGCCTTCGTGATGTGGTCAAATTAAGGACTATGTTTGACATTTGCACTATTTCAGTTATATTCAATATATAGTGTGTGCGCACCTGCCTTGTTTTTCATTAGCAGCACCTGCACACCTGCTCATTTATTAACCAATCAGGCAGCTATGAGTCAAAGAAGTTTAGTTAATGTTACTTCAAACATCAGAATAGAGGAAAAATGTGATCTTAATCATGGGTGTTAAATGTATTCAGGCTGGTTTAATTATTTTAGAAAATGTCCTGGAGGTGTTACTATATATATATATATATATATAATGAGATTGACATTAACATTGTCTTGAATCCTCTTCAAATGGATTCTATGCATTTCCAATGCGTTTCCAACTAACCATCTAGACGAAGTCCCACTAGGAATCCATCTGTTTATTTTCTACCCTGTGGGAAGCTCAGTTGTTTGGGCCTTGATGTAGCATGAGCAGACCACCTGACTACAGTAGTGTGAGTGTGCTGAATATCTGTACACAAGCAGAAGCCTGTCGAACTCCTCTTGGCTACTTCCTGCTCTCAGCTCTTGCATATTTTACCTCAGTACAAACTGCTCTGTGGCTCTTGCATTAGGATACATCACACCACTCTTGCTGAACATTTTTACTCCTCGTGACTACACAATGTGTCCATGGTGTCCTTCTAGTTTGTATGTACAAAACATTTGCATATATATCTTTTTTTATTGTGATCATTGTGCGATGGGGTTTTATTTGAATACCTGCGTATGAGCCATTCATGTTGTATATTTGAATACACGTTTGAACTTTTTTTTTAAATGAAATTATTTTATGATTTTAGGTTTGAGGACTTTAATGCTTAGTGGATTAACCTTATAAAATGATTATTGAATTGTCCAGTACCAGCCAATTAAGAAACACGTTTAACCTAAGAATTCTTTGTGAATACAGCCCCTGACTACATCTATGCTGCCAGCCATGCATTTCTCTTCCCAGAAGCACATTTGGCCATCATTCCACCCCGTGTTTGTTTGCAGTAGCTGGTGGGAGTGGTGTGAAGGCTGGCTTTTACTGGATTCCTTCTTCTGAACACAGCTCTTTTACCCTGAACCCCTACTCCATTCCTACCATATTAACCATGAAGAGAAATTCAAGTATCTGGGCGCTGCTCTTAGTTTTGTGTGGCCTGCTGCCTTTAGACACACAGGCTGGACGACAGATGCCAAAACTCTCAGATAAGAAGCTGTGTGCTGATGCAGAATGTAGTCGTGAGTAAAAAATGGGTAGCATAATTATTTGTATTTGTAGTTGAATGGTATTTCTGCCAGGTGTTAATACTTTTGCATGGGTTGAAAGTTTTTGAATACGCTATGTTTGGTAGGTTTAATGCTACTGTATATTTTGAGTTTGGATCTTTTTTTGGTAGCAGAAATGTTGCTTTTCAGTTCAATTGTGGGTTATTAAGCAGATAATTCAACAATAAACAACTTGTACATTAATCTTTATAATCAATACATGATCTTTACAATATTTATTTTGCTGTAAATGAATCTTTCAATGAGAAAATTGAGAACCATTTAATCAAAGAATTTGTCACTTTGGTTAAATGGTTAAATTCTCTTTCCTAATAGTAGTCAATCTACTACTAGTCTTCCTGTGACAATCGTGGGGCTCCAACACCTAACTTTTAAACCATCAACAAAAAGAAAAATAAGACAACAGATTTTTTTTATATGAAATTATTTAATGTGTTTCAGGGTGGACCTTTTTTCTTTAAATGTCTCTAATATGGAGTAATTTCTATCCCCCTCCAGATCCTATTCTTATTGCCAGAGCTATCCAGGATTATTATCCTCAGGACTGTCGCTTCATTCCCATCCATCAAGGCCAACTTGTCTATGTCTACGCCATGCTAAAGGACCAAGGCAACCTCTTTTGGTCGGGCAGTGTAAGTTTTTACAATTGTAGCACCTTGCATGACATTTAGACTTAGAAACTTATTAATGAATACACCGATCGGGCATAACATTATGACTGATGAGTGAATAACACTGATAATCTCTTTATCATGGCACCTGTTAGTGGGTGGATATTTTTATTAGTCAGCAAGTGAACATTTTGTCCTCAAAGTTGACGTGTTAGAAGCAGGAAAAATGGGCAAGCGTAAGGATTTAAGCGAATTTGACAAAGGCCAGATTGTGACGTCTAGACGACTGGGTCAGGCAACTGCAAACACGCCGACAGGGTAACGGGCGGCCGAGGCTCAGTAATGATGTGGGGAGTGAAGGCTGGTCCGTGTGGTCCGATTTAACAGACGAACTCCTGTAGCTCATATTGCTGAAGAAGTTAATGCTGTTAATGCTCGATGGGTCAGGAATGTTTGGTAGCAAAAGGGGGACCAACACAATGTTAGACAGGTGGTCATGATGTTATGCCTGATCAGTGTAGCCTATCTTGGATTAACTGTAGACCATGCAATAATCTGCTTAAGGGGATCCACAGTAGCAGATGTGTGTTTTAAATACTTTGTGGGGGGACAAGAAACATATACGTATGTGCAACAGGTCCAGGGATCGTACTACGGCGAGCAGGAAGCTCGGCTCGGCCATTTCCCCAGCAGCATCGTCGAAGAGACCCATGCTCTGATGCCGGCGGAGGTGGAGGTCAAAACAAATGTGTGTGTTGGACACTGTACATGTATTCATTCTGGGTTTTTTTTTTTCGGCTGACGAGAAAGACTATGAACGTTTATATGTATTTATTTATTTTCCAGAAATGGGACTTCTACTGCCCCTGAGCTGCTGCCATCCTCCACCTTCTTTTCTTGCACTAGTCATGCTATACAGTTTTGTTTTGTTTTTTTAACCAGCTTTATTATACACACATTATTGAAAAAAGTGTTGATTACGCTTCATTAAAAGTAGCTACACCATTTATATAGTTTAATATCAAATAAAAAAAAACAAGTTACTCATAATGACTTCCGGGTCGTTAATCGTGTCTCGTGATTAATCAGCGTCAAATAAAGCGCTTGTCCTTTAAAAAAAATTTTTAAAGAAAAGATTTTGTTTTTATTTATTTTATTTTCCTTTAATAATAAAATCATGACGTGAATATTATTATTATTATTATTATTATTATTATTATTATTATTATTAATAAGTTACCATGGGCTGTATCCTAAATAGCCCGGTCTGAAAATAAAGTGCACTATTTAGGTTGCACCCTAGGGTAGGGAATGAGGCGGGGTTTAGGACATGGCCGACTTCCGGTTGCGCGTCGATGGTATCTATGGAAACCGAATATCAGCAAGGAGCGCGTATACGAGAGTAACAGATGAAACTCGGAGCGCTCCGTGTTTAATCCGTTCATTTCTATCACTTATTTCTATTCAAATAAGCTGAAAGTAAAAACAAACAAAAAAACTTTCGAATGTCTAAGAAAATCGACTGTTCAGGAACAGCTGCCAGGCAGCCTTTTTTTTACATGCTCCGTGCTTCCGGTCAGGGGGAAGTCTGGAGCGATGCCGACGAAGAAGCCAAGTTCCACCAGTATGGCTGGCGCTGTTCCACTAATGAAGAAAGTTATTCAGCCCCCACGCTGATCGGAAACTGGTACGAGAAGAGCTTCGACACCGGCAGAGCAAAGTCGTGTCGCCCTCGAACGTCCCAGGTGTGAACTTCACTACAGGGGAAGGTGGAAATGCACCCGGGGTAGTGCGCAAACTTGACCACCAGAGGGCGCCAAAATGAACCGCTGAGTCTAAGTCAGGGGTGTCCAAACTTTTTCACAAAGGGCTGGCGTTGGGGTTGGGTGCAGGTTTTCATTCCAACCAACCACATTGTTTAAATCTAATGATTTTCAATCAGGTGATTGGTTGGAATGAAAACGTTAAATAAACGTCAAATTAAAGTGGTACGTTCTGCTCTTCTGCACATCGAGATGGTTAATTGGTGCTGGGACGACTCTCAAGACAGTACAAGCGTGCAATAGTGATGGGAAGTTCAGATCATTTTTAGTGACCTTAGTAAAGATCTTCGAACTTTCTCGCTCATCATCAACGAATCTTTCTTTGAGTCTGGTTCATTTTGTTCCTTTAATCACCTTCATAGTGTCTGTAGGAGTCTCGTGTCAACGATGTTTGATTTTGATATCGAATGAATCGAACCGATTTCATTAGAGATGTAATGCGCCGTCGATAAACGAGACACAACTTCGGCTTTGAACTCAAAATCAAATGAGGTGAATACGGAAAATTAATAATATATTACATTCATCACAAATTACATACCACAAATGACACCACAAAACGGTATGCAATTGTGATGAATGTAATATATTATTAATTGACCGTATTCACCTCATTAATACTTTACGTTGAAAAATGTCTTATTTATTAAAATATCAATTTCTTAATGAATAACATTCAAAATTTAGAGATAAAAAAAAAAGTGTCATTCTGTTGTCCTACTGTCACTTTGCAATTTGGGCAAAAGAAAAACAAAAAAACAAATGCATTCGGCGAGAACGACGAACAACACCTCCAAAAAAAAAAAAAAAAAAAAAAAAAAAGTGTGCGTTGTGTCTGTTAAATTGTGTTTATTGATTTGCTGTAGTTAAGTCGCTGACATTAAACCGTTATTTCCACACAATGGTCCCATTTTTCCTTTAATTTACTTGCATTAATGACCTGTTTGTTTGTATCTATTTTTAATAGAGAAATCATTCATGAAGATTAATTAAGCACACAAATGTTTTTTTTATATAAATCCTGTCGTTCATTGCACCCCACCTGCAATGTTCCCCATTTTGAGAACCACCGGTATAAAGGGTTAATGTCTAGGGGGTAAGTAAAAGCCGGTTGTATCGTCTGCTCTACTGATCGATGTTTCGATTTTAGTCATTCCAGACATGACGTCAGTGGTTCTATATGTGTATACAAAGCAGGGATTTTTCAACATCGTTTCTCCACAACTGATCAATGAATGAACAGAGGTGTAGAGAAATGTACTGATTTAATCACCACCTGAGAGAAAAGCAATGTTTACACATGTATGGGCACATTTTTCCTTCAAAAGCATTGAAATAAAAACATATATATTTCTGCAGTTCTCTCACTACTATGAAACCACATATTCCTCAACTTTCACCAAGAAACCACCAGTTAAACGCTGTGAGTTGTCTCTTTTATATAATATATTAATTATGTTATAAAATGTAATACGATTTGAAAAAAATAATGATTGGGTGTCTATTTCGGTGTGACGAATAAACAGTGCTGGTTGTATTACCATTGTTTTTGTGTTCTCACAGCTTTCAAGAAAGAGCCTCAAAGCATCCCGGGTCACCAGCCTGATCCACCTCACACCTGTACACCAGGAGAGTCCCAAACTCCTGATTGTACTTCAGTGGACACCATTCATCAGAAAAAAGTCCTGAGAAGTTGTCCCAGAAGTGTCTAAACTCAAAAATCTCTACAGCCTCTCAATAAATTTCAGTCTTCTTTCTGGGTACGTGTCTGCATTAGGACAAGTTACACATTTTCATGTTTTTTTTTTATTTCTCGGACAAAATAACCCAAGAAATACATGTGTCTAAGACCCTGTTTAGGGCAAACTGCTATCTGGCATGTTTTCATAGGTCTCCTGATAGTCTTTTTATAGACATTGCCCAACAGCACTAATTCCACTCCCCCACCCCCATCCAGATACTGAGTGCCAAAAAAATCTCACCATGCATCCAAAACTTAATAAGAAACAAAGTAAAACTAAAATCAATGCTCATCCAGGGCAAATATAATTGTTTATAGAAATGTATGCAGTGTTACGTAACTCCCAGCTATGACGGCATGCTTCGTAATGGCCAGTGAATTTTTTCTAGTGACACCCATCAATTATTACCCTCTTACCCAAATCAGAGTTTAAAAAAAGTCCATAGATAGAAAGAGACCCAGTCATGTTTAATGTTTAAATGACCACAGGATTTATTAATAGCTCATAGCCAATGAGTAACCATAACACAGAAACCGTCACGGCTCCATTTTGGGTTTTCCATTGTGTGTGGTGTCAGGAATGTTAAAGCAGGGAACTAGCAGAACTGCATGATCTAGGCCCTTTTCATGGACCTGAGACCAGATTAGTCATTTTCTCTTGTTACTAGCTTGAGAAAGGTAATGCTGGGACCAGGACAGTGTAAAAATGGTGCTTCGACTCAAACGCTGACCTGTGGGCTCCCCTGCATTTGTTCCTCTTGGTATTTATTATAAAGCGGTAAACACAGGGAGCCTGTGAGAAGATTAGCTGTACGAAAACCCGGTTCCTTTTAAAGCAAGTGAGGTGATGAAATGAACAAATCTGTTAGATTAGCAGCTTTGTCTGTGTTCCCCTTCAACTTTTATATATATATATATATATATACGGTATACTCGCATACCATCATGCGCCATCCGCCATTTATACATACACACCTACACACATTCAGAAGGAAGTCAACAGACACATTCCTTAGGCATATTTGTCAGCTCTCTTCTTCGCTATCATGTTTTCAAAGCCACAATCACTGCTCAATGATGTTGAATGAAGTTTCCAGTCACCACAGGTCATACAAGAGCAGTAACCTCTCTGGAGTACCATACGTTAAGGAACAGAAAAATGAAAACGTCAACAGCATTTCTTCCTTCACTGCCTGATCGTGCCTGATCGCTTTGTAATGTCTACTCCCATGTCCACAGAAGGAAAATGTCGAATGATTGAAGACGCTTCCTTTTTTTCTCATACCATAGAACCTCACCACCTGTTCTGAATATCGGAAAGCACAAGAATTCCATGCACTTCTTTGAGATAAGAGATTGAAAAAATTAGATCACGCACGTCTCTTTAGCTTTCATCACAACAAATGCTCAAAAACCCAGGCTTCCTACACACCAAAACCCACACAAACTCTGTGCAGCCATTGTTCAGGTTTGACCGGCTAACACTGACAAAGAGCCCTTTTGTTCGGTGAATTGTCTTCTATGACTAGCATCCGCAGGGTGCAAAAACAAAATTCCAGGTTTAATTGGTTTTTAACTTCTGCATGGAAAAAGAAAGAACCAACAACATTTTCTAGCCATAGGGTGAACAGGTCAATCTCAACTCTGACTCTCTGACACCCGATTAGACCCAAGAGTGGAGTGTAAGTGCAGGGGAGCGCAGTGGTTCAGCAGGGGAAACATTGGGATGACAGACTCATGATATCATGTCGCTGCTTTACTTCTTCTGTGGGCCAGACACTGCGTTCTTTTCTTCGCGAGTGATGGCAATAGAGCGCTCGGGGACATCAGTGAGCTTGCGAGGTGCCGTGACAGTCAGGACACCATCGGAGGAGAGGGATGATGTGATGCTGGCCGGGTCCACTCCAGTGGGGACACGGTATTTTCGGACAAACTCGCGTGAGACGAACCCGTGGTCGTCCTATGAGACACGAGATGCAGGTCGAAAATGTAGGCTTGTGGATGTTTTAAGAAATTTCTCTATTAATACGTGTGCTGATGATCGGATTTTGGATTTACCTGCCGATCCTCGTGTTTGGCATGAACTTTAATGTAATCTCCGCTGACCTTTACTGTCACTTCCTCAGGAGCGAAGTGCTTGATGTCCAAATTGATGGTAAAGTGGTCCTTTTCCATTTTCATCTGATATAGAAAACATGTCAGGTTATAACCTATTCAGAAACGTACTTCATGTTCACTAGGAGCCCAGGATTCAATCATGATACAGTGCAATTCCTAGATGTAGCAGATCTGCTGAAGGTTTAGAGTGATATTAGTAAGAGCTTTACATAGCTAACAATAACAGTGTTTATAATAATCCTGGGATTCAGAAAGTCTAAATATAGCTATAGGGCAGCACAGCCCTTTGACTACAGAGATGTCCTTTCCTCCAAACTGATTAACAGCAGGTTTAATTGACTGGTAAAAAAAATTCAGGGAAAACCCCATCAGGATAAATGACTTGCGATCATATTAGTCTCTGTAGTCAGTTTGTGAGAGCAGCACTAGCAAAAGACAAGGTCTGTTTATGTTAGTAAAAAAATGTCTGAACCAAGATGGCACTTGTTTGTGCTCACCTCAGAGAGCCCACCGTCCACCCAGCTGGGCAAACGAAAGAAGGAAGGGCGTGGGAAGTACATTGAAGGGTAAGGTGCAACAACATCGCCCTCCGAAATGTGCTCCCCAAAATGCTGGTCGAAGATCCGGCTGGGGAAGAAGGATGGCCAGAAGGAGCGGCGGAACCAAGGATGCTGGATGGCGATGTCCATGTTGTCTCGAAACGGCACCTCGAATTCAACCTGTAGTCCGTCCTGCCTGTCTGCTTATATCGTGACCAGCGACACCCACCGAGACAGGGCTGGATCTTTCTGGAACAATGATGTAAACTGTTTGCTGTTTTTACCCCCTCCCTCGTTTTGTCACTCCCACTCTCTTGTGTTAGTTGTCTTGTCCTCCTCTTCTGGTATTTATCTAAACCAGTGATCTGATTTCATTCACAAAGACACCGGATGGATTATAGCACAGGCTTTAAATAGGAGAAACTTTGCCATGTAGGATCAACAGTACCCAATGGTCTTTTGGTTTCTTGGCACAAATACTGTGAAGCCAGCTAGTCTGTTCTGTGCCACGGAAGATTAGGCTGTTTGTGCCGTGACATGAGGTCTGAGCTCCCTTTGAGACCTTTTGTTTTTGGCAAAGTACTCTGTGCAAGGCCTGTTTGTTTGGCCACTGGTGCTGGGATTATTATGCATGGTCACCCTCCATATAGTGCAAATTCACTTTCAAAGACTTATTGACTGGTGGCTGACTGCTGCACAGGGCTTAAACATTCTTGGCACAAGTACCCAGGAGAGAGAGCCAGCACCCAATCAGCTTCACAAAAAGGGGGAACAATTGAACCCAATACGTTTACTGTGAATAACTGTATTCAACATGTATTTTATCTAGTATTTGGAAACAATATGCAGTTTAGGGGTGTCCATGACTAAGGATTTACAAAGTCATGCCTAGAATCGACTGATAGTCGCAGGTTAGTCAACAAGTGGGTAAGACAACCTTTATGTTCTTTCACACACAGCACACAAAAACAACTTTCTAATTAAGTCACCAAAACTGCCTGAAAAGCGCACGAAACTCACAATGACTTTTCACCCTTTTTAAGGTTGAAATGAAAGGCAATGCGCATAAACCTTCGTAAAAACGATTCATTTTATAGCCACGATGTACAGAACATCCCGCAAAAAAAATGCCAGAAAATACAGCTGGCAAAAACCAAATTAATTTCAAGAGCAGCCAGGACTAATTTCTGCAGGAGTTCGGTGTTGGCCAGAATTACATCAGGAACTGTCACAGTCTCAAAAACAGAGAAACCAGTCTGTATTTTCTTTGTCTCTCTGGTGGGACCTTTCAAGGTATATGTTTGATACCTGATTGTTATGTTTATCTTAAACTATTAGATACTCAATGTAGAAATAGTCTCCTACACACTTCAAATCTCTTTCATGGCGATGACTCAGGTGGTAACCCACTAGGAGTGTCCAGTATCACTCAGCATCTGCCCCCTGTAGGCCTTGCCGTACAGGCATGTTTGCCACAACCTATTTCTAGACCCATTTATCACCCTTGTCCAGTCACAAGCTCACAGTCTCTTTGCCCTGCGCCCTCTCCGTCTCGTCTCCCTCTTGTATCACTGTCACAATTTCTGAATAGCCAGAAAGCTCTACTTCCTCTTTCTTTTACAAAAGGATACCTGCATTACTTTTCAGCATGACTGACCGCACGGTTCCCCACGCGTATCCTATGAGCGTTAATTACGAGATGTGCACTCCTGCTCGGATATACGACCAGAACTTTGCAGAAGGTAAGGGATCCATCAATAGAAATCCAGCTTCTCTACAAATGAAGCAACACAGAGCTTTGGGAACGCATTTGACTGAGGTTTTATTGTGTATCTGCAAAACGTGAGTTGTAAGATGATCCAAATATATCAGCAATTTGATGACGTCTTTTGTTTAAAAGCTACGTTTCAGAAGCTAGTATTCAGATTAGAATATAAAACAATGTAATGTGACATTGGTATAGAGAAAAACGTCAGCTGGCATACTTCTACATTAACACAATAAATATCCTGCTCTAATACAATGTCCAGCCAACTTAATGAAGACCCGAATGGCACGTATAAACACAAAGGGATCAACAGCACACGTGCCAAATTAAACAATAAATGCCTGAGCGGACATCCACCATGTCAGTATATTACACAGAAGTGAAAAATAAAGCCTGAGCTATGACCTATATATAGAATTCGACACGTGACCACACTGAAATAGCTTGCTAACCAGTGCAGGTTGGCATATCCAAGTATATCAATCCCAATAATGAAATATTTCTTTTAACAAACCCGTAATATAAAACCAAAATAGAAACCACTGGAGTCTGAGGTCCTGATCTGAGGCTGGCAACACTGATTTGTAAATAGATATGGGGGTTTCCAGAGACGTAAGAGGGGCCAGATTTTCTATTTGGATTGTGTTGTCAGGCGACCAGTATGGAAGAGATACTTTACATGAATATTAAATCTGTCGATACAGGATAAAAGGCTAATGCCAACTTGCTATCAAGTTATTGCAGCACAGAACTGAAAGGTGTCTTGAGCAAGAACTGGCAGTCTCATTGCAGTGAATCACAGTTTCTGCGGCAGATGCTTTAGCTCAGCTTATGCAACATCAGCATGTGGGTAAAGTATTTCTTCACTTGGCAAAGCTTCTTGTTTGGCAAGATGAAATTTTAACTCCCGACCTCATCCATGGACTAGTAAGGTATGTGTGGAATGTGCTACCCAGCATCAAACCTTCAAAACCAGCAAACAATCGAATCGTGTGTGACAGACCAGGTTAACATATTTAGCATTATCCTTTGGGATGAACCACAGAAAGTCTAATAGATTGTTTTGAATGCACAATCATATTTCCATGCATATTACAGCTACAGTAATCAAATACTGGGTTTAGAGAATTATGCATATTAGGGATAGTAAGATTCACAGATTCGGTGCATCGGCATACAATTTAACAAAGTGATGCATCGATTTAAAAAGTGTGCATCGAATATAAGTTGGCATTTATATCATAATGCATCTTTAACATGTTTGAATGAGTAAAAAAAACGATTTATTTCTATCTAATTATTAGTAGATGCACTATATTTTTATTATTTAGAAAGTGACAAGTAATTTGTGACCGATATTTTATATGTAAATTGATTTCTCCTCCCAAAAAAAGTTTCTCAAATGCATTCTCTCGTTCTCTCCTATGTGCATGTGACTAATCACAACATTACTGGTCACATAGAATATATATTAACATGGCAGAGGTAGAGCTGGAGGCAGAACAGGAAAAGGACCTTTTTTTTGCACTAGAAAGGTGTTCGTGTTTAAAAAGCACTAAGTGCGTCAGAAAGCACTAAGTTTATAATTTGCTGTCTGTCTGAACAAAAGAAATAAAAGTGAACTATCTGTATCATATTGAATTGCAGAGCATCGTATTTTTTTCCCCATTGCATTGTATTGCATTGAAGTGCATTGTTTTGAATCAAATCGGATCGCACTGCGTCGTAATAGGGGTGAATCATTTCGTATTGTATCAGTAGCTGCTTCATGTGTTGGCTATGCAGCAAGATGCGAATCGCATTACTTTAGTTATGGAAATGTACATCCCTAATGCATAATCTTTTTTGTACAAGCTCATTTCTATCTCTACACAGCGCTAAGTCCACAGGACCTGATGGCTCCGGTGCTGTACCATGGATACTACATACGTCCTCGTATCAACAAACAGCTGGAAAGGGGCTTTTCACAGGTGGACAGCGAGGACGACTGGTACCGCGTTCTATTAGACGTCTGTCAGTTCACACCGGACGAACTGAGTGTGCGAACTGTAGACAACCTCCTGGAGGTGACTGGAAGCCATACGCAGAGGATGGACCAACACGGCTTTGTTTCCAGAGAGTTCAAGCGCACCTACATCCTTCCTATTGGTGTTGATCCACTGCTGCTGCAAGTGTCTGTATCTCACGATGGGATTATGTGCATCCAGGCACCAAGGGAAGTCCAGGATCTGGAGCCGAAAATCAATGAGCTCAAGATTAAAGTGGATAAAAAAGGACAGAAAAGCTGCTAAAGTGGAAAATCAAAGCAACACCCAGCACTTGACCAGATCTTACATCCTCTTCACACTTCCCCATGCAGACAGGGCGGGGATGTTTATACATGACATGATTTTTTAAAATTATTATTTTTATTTATTTAAACGAAAACCTTTGTATCCTACAAATGTTTGTACAGCTACGATTTTTAGATTTGATCAAGGTTCTGTTTGGAAAAAAAAAAAAAGCTGTGTTTAGTCGTCCAAGTGAAAATGAAATTGAAATAACCTATAAAATGCAATATCGTGCATTGTACCATGTACCGAGTTTAATGTATTTAAAATGAAAAAATTGCTCTGGATTTAGGGATATTTTAATCTATGTTTTTATTTATAATAAACGATATTTTGTATAAAGTCCCCCATTTCAGGGAAATGTACCTGAAAAGATTATTTACAACTGCTATGTAAAAAGTTCATACTTGTCTGACTAGACAGTCATAAAGCATTATTATTATTATTATTATTATTATTATTATTATTATTATTATTAT
>JAAIIK010000078.1:4388263-4420348 GCA_014706435.1 Silurus glanis
ATATATATATATATATATATATATATATATATATATATATATATATAAAGAATAATTTTATACATATATTTTTTTTTGGTCTTTTGTCACACCGTAGATGCCGTTCCAGCGTCTCGCACGGCAAATGCAAGACGTTTTGGGAGATGGAGGAATTCTCAAGGAAGTGATACATGAGGGAGAAGGTCCGCTCGTACCCAGAGACGCTTCGGTCAGCAGTGAGTATCAGCCACTACGTCACTGCCACAGACCTCCTCAACACCAACGTTGTTTTTGGTGAACAATAAGGTCTGTCTGTTCTGTTACCAAAGTTAACCTTCGTCACGTTCATCTCGTTAACAGTTCACTTTTCGGGATTCTTGGAGTACTCGGATCAGCCCTTTGAGTCGACGAGGAGCTTTAAATTTCCCAAAATGATGAAGCTGGGAAAAGGTAACTGTCTTGATCATTATATTTGTGTAAAGAACCAAAGACAAGCGGGGCGTGCTTTTATGAAAATGGTCAAAGTGTTATTTAGAATAGAAAAAACATCTGTAGGTAGGTTTTATATCTGCAAAACAAGTTCCTCTGTTTACCTGGATTTTAGCAGCTATAAATGGTCATTCTACTTACCAAACTCTTCCTTTCTCTTCCTAAAGTGTAGTTTACAGCTTTAAGTAAATTCTTTAGGTCTCCTGACAGAAGATAAAACCACAGAACCAACAATCCTACACTTTTAATTGATTGGTGTCACATGCCTGCTGTGCAGCTTTGTGCTTTAACCAACCTTACTACAGTATAGTTTTTCCGGGTTGTGTTCATTGCTGGATCAGCTGGGAATTTCCCCTGTTATTACGAGAGCGGCCTCTAGAGGCAATGTGCTGTTTGTTTTGCAGGTAAGACTGCACTCTGCATGGAGTACGCTATATTATATTAATCAATTAACATTTATAATTATATTTATTAAAATAATTGATATACTCATTTATTTTCTTTAGCAGATTGTCATGATTTTAGATAGATATTTTAGTTTGAGTGTTTTTTTTGGTTGTTTTTTTATCCATTATCCATTTTTTATCCATTCATCAGTTGATTAAAAGTTGATTGACAAGTACGATCCAACCTAGCTATCGGTATCGGCAAAATCCCTCAACCTTTAATAAGAACCATGTAAAATATAACCCTGTGACTTGCCTTGTAGCTGGAACCACTGCCACGTTCACTGTGATAACGGAGCACGTGATCCTGATGCTGGTTATTTTTTTCCTAAATCGCAGCAGAGCAGGTGACCTTTAACATTTTGTCAATCAGACATGACTGTGTGGGGCCTCGACATCGGCCTGCGAACCATGAAGAGAGGAGAGTTCTCTCATTTTCTCGTGCAGCCCAGATATGCCTATGGAGAGATGGGCTGTCCTCCTGTCATCCCACCGTGGGCCACAGTGCTTTACGAGGTGCAGGTCGTCGACTATCTTGACTCGGCCCAAGTGGACGAGTTCTTTGCCCTTTCAGCAGTGAGTTTTGTCTTTACGATTCATTGAATAAATCAGTTTTTTTCTTTAAATGAAGTTTAGCATTTAAATGACCCCGGGTGATGCTATTGTTTAGCTGAATGTCTTTTTGAATGGCAAACATCGGTGGTCCTTGATGACTCATTGCCTCTCCTATGTTAAAACTGATTAAAGGTCGTTCAGTTCGTATTCTCAACTTGTTATTTAACTGCCTCCATGATGATTATAATATGATCATATCTTGGCTTGAAATCTGGGTCAAGGCAGACTGTCATTTCTCAACAAAAAAACAACAACAAAGATGTGTATCGTGCATTTTCAACTAAATCATTTAACAAAATCATTTACAACAGCTTTAATAAGTCTGTTTCTAACCGAAAAAATTAGTTTTATAAACTTTGGCATTATTTCTTCTTTTTTTTTGTACTTGAAAATGTTCCAGGTTGATGTGATACACAGTAAAAGTGCTGATTTTTCAAATCTGTTTCACAGGAAGAGCAGAACTTGTCTCCTCTGTCTACACTGCTGAACGTAGTCGACACAGAGCGGAGCTTCGGAAACCGCTGTTTCAACCAGAGCCGATACGAAGACGCCAAAGACAGATACAAGCAGGTAGGCTTAGTGAATTGTTTTTTTTTTGTGTGTGTGTGTCTGTGTGTGAGAACTTTGGATGGAGGGCAGCTTTTCAGTCACAATGAGACCAAACAAAAAAGAGTCTCAATAATTCTTAACTTCAGTCTAGATCATAGTGTGTGTGTGTGTGTGTGTGTGTGTGTGTGTGTGTGTGTGTGTGTGATTAAACAGTCATTTTAATTTTAAAAGAAAAAAAAAATACATATTCAATAGCACATATCTGACCAAAAAAAAAAAAAAAACGAAGACCAAAACCAGGTCAGGATTCAGAGTCGACCGTCTGCTTCTTGTCTTTGTCACTGCAGGCCATGACGTTGCTAAGTAACCGCAAGCCAGCAGATGGAGATGAGAAAAGACGTGTGGAGGAGGCGAACCTGCCCTTTCTGCTCAATCTCTCCCTCACTTACCTCCGCCTGGAGCGACCACACAAAGCCCTGCAGTTTGGCCAGAGGGCTCTGAAGATCAGCCCTACTAACACCAAAGCTCTGTTCCGCTGCGGTCAGGTCAGGGACTTGCTTACATCACTTCCTGTACAAATCATTTTCGACGATTCGGGTCAGATGCTTAGCTGGTTTGCTTCTTGTCAATAGGGACACCTGACTTTTCCAGCCAGATGTTCACAACCTGTGCACAAAATCGAAAGCGCACGACTGCATCGGATGATATGAAAAACTTCCTTCACTTGAACTAGGAGACTCAAAACTGTTTCAGCATGACAATGCACAAAGCCATCCATGAAGAGCCATGAAGATCTGCTTTACATGTATTAGAGAAGATGATCTAATGCTATAGAACTCCAACCTAACTAGACACATGTGGGATGAATTGGAACACACCCCAGGCCTCACGTCAACTCCACACCTTTGTGGCTGAATGAATCTCCACAAAATCCAGTAGAACATCTTCCCAGAAGAGTGGAGGCTTTTATAAGAGCCAATTGGGACTCGGTGTGGAATATCTTAATGGAGCACAAACCAATCTTATGCTCAGGTGTCCTCAAACTTTTACAGAGTGTATTCGAGCCACTGAGAAAGCGTTGAGATGTCATGTACTTACACTATTATATATTTTTCTGTCTCTGAAAGATTTTGATAACAGCTTATTGGTTGACTAGAAGTAATGAATTTACTTTTATTGAACAAATTCAATCATCAATAATGAATTCATAATTACGGATATGATCAATCGCTGAACTAATAATTTTTTACTTATCGTCTATCTTCCACAGGCGTGCTTGGAGATGAACGATTACGAGAAGGCACAAGATTACCTCGCCAAGGCTCAGGCCAGGAAGCCGTTTGACGCAGACATCAACAACCTGCTAAGGAAGCTGGCACTGTGAGTCGAATTCTGCCACATGGAGCTCTATCGATTTTGAGAGGAAGCCTAAAACCTTTTTTTTATACGCTTGCAGTTCTTACAAAGAAGACCTGGACAAGGAGAAAGACATGTGCTCCAAGATGTTTTCTGCTCTCAAATCCAAGAATAAAGAGTGAGTAGTTTGTAATTTGATAAACTGACACAAGGGGGCAGTGTTATCGCAGATTTACATGAAATGTACCTCACAATGGGTTCATCTGTAAATATTTCAAATTTTTTATTCACACTTCTATTTTTTCAGTGTTTCGGGATTGGAAGAATAAAATAATCAACTATGGAACTCATGGAATTCATGCCATGTGACTGAACAAGTTTGTTTTTGGGAATTTCTTAGTTATTGTTGCTAGTTATAGTTATTTCTTTTTATTATTAATGTTGTTTGTTCATACAAATAAATATTGATTTTTTTTTCCAGCATAATCTGCAGTTTCAGACTTGTATATTAGAATACTGCATGAGTTTTTTTTTTTTTCATGTCATTACATATTTTTTTGTTGAAATTGGTAAACATGCCTCCTTTTTCTACACCCACACTTCCTCATTCTGCTTATTCTGGCAGGTCTTGTTCACTGTTTTCCTGACAATTGACACCAAATAGTGAATAAATATATTCACTATTTATATATAATATATATATATTAGGGCTGTCAATCGATTAAAATATTTAATCACGTTCAATCGCAACTTAATCGCACATTTGTATCTGTTCTAAATGTAAATGTACTTTTCACGTCTTTAATAATCTAATCAACATGGCCATGGACAAATATTGATGCTTTATGCAAATGTATGTTTAGTGAACCCAAACTCAACACAGAGCATGAACACAAAATATTCTTGTAAATGTTTTAAATTAATTATAGAGTTTTAAATGACGTAAATCATCAGGACACCAAACGAAACTTTTGCTATGTTTCCACACGGACGGTTTTAGTTGCCGGATGTGCGCATCATGGCGGATTTTGGTGCCTGATTTGAGCATCAGTAAAATAAATGTTTAGTGATCAAAACTTTTAATTTTTTTTATTTTATAACTTGTAGAACTTCTTTTTTTTTTAATGAAAGGATGCCATGAATAAATGTGTTGCGTTAAAGGTTTTAATTTCTCCTCTTTTATATGAATTTATATGTAAAAATAAAAAATGGTCAAACAGGAATGCGCTGCATTTAATAAAAAAAAAGTTGGGAAGGTTTTGCTCTAGAGTTTGGAGCACGGCTATGGGGAATCGTGCTTGTAATAGTTCAGTTACATTCACATTTATGGCATTTGGCAGATGCTCTTTTCCAGAGCGACTTACATTTTGTCGTTATATGCAACTGAGCAGTTGAGGGTCTTGCTCATGGGCCCAGCAGTGGCTGCTTAGTGGTGCTAGGATTTGTACTCACGACCTTTCAAACAGAAGTCGAACATCTTAACCACTGAGATGTCACTTCCGCTTTACATTAGTGAGGTCAGGTCTTGATGTTGGCTGAGGAGGATGTTCCTGGGAGCTTGTGTTCGTCCACTCCGATCTTAACACACCCTGTATTTATGGCTCATTTTAACATGTTGCATGAAATGTGTTTGGATGCGCTTATGTGACATTTTCCCTTCAGTTGAACTAGGAGGCCCAGACCTGTTCCAGCATAACCATGCTCCTGTGCTGCACAAAGCCAGCTCCATGAAAATATGCTTTACATGCGTTGAAGTGGAACATCTCCTGCTACCCCTATTGAGCACCTTTACGATGAATTCTTCATGCCGACTCCAACCTAGGCCTCCTCACCTCACCTACATCAGTACCTGACTTTACTATTACTTTTGCAACTAAATGATTTACTACAAATCTCCACAAAATCTTGTGGAACATCTAGTGTGGAACATCTAGTGTGGAACATCTAGTGGAACAGGAGTGGAGGTATTATAACAGACTAAATCTGGAATGGGATATTGAAAATGTTGGGATGTTCACATATACCAGCTTGTTAAGGCACCCCAGGAGCAGAGGAGGTTAAGAGCCTGGCTCAAGGACCCAACAGTGGCAGTTTGTTGCCTCGTCTTCTGATGAGTAAACCAGAGCATGAGGAACTAAAGTGAATGCAGTGTACATAGACATCATGTGTTTAACCGGCCGGTGTCCATATATTTTTGAGCACAAAAAGTGTCAGAAGGTGCAGTGCAAGCAGCAGGACAAATCACAGTTTAAAACCCACACACTTGTTCATTTGTACGTTATCATTTCTATAGTAACAGATAATTCACAGGAATTTGTACGGAGTGCTAAAGTTTCGGTGGTTATAGCGGAGGATTTTGATTGAAAGTTATAGAAGGAGTCTCCAGTGTCAGTGGTTAGATTTCGACATTTATTTTAACAGACTAGTGGAATAGTGGTCACTGAGTTTGTTGAGGCAGCTTGTCGTATCCTACAGTACGTGCGGACGATACCATCTTAAAAAAACGGATGCATTAGATAGCGTTGGACCTTGATGTCTCTGCTAGCCCTGGCACGCCCTTTAAACAGAGGCTTGTATGTCTTTTCAAGCTGAGGAACCTCCAGGAGAAGGTTTGATCTGATAAGATGGCGCTGCATGGCGTGTACACACACACATTTTTCCCTGCCACCCTTCAGTATAGACACTTCCATCAACCAGAGCATGAATACAAGACCTCAGCGTAGACGGGCTCAAATGTTCACTATGGCTTTCGTCTGTATTTTATACAGACTTTTTAATACATAAAATTGTATGTTCAATGCCTCAGAGTGTATTTTGCTATATGCCGGCGAGTTCGTTTGGTGCAAAAAAACGCAGACGATTGAAGAGTAAAGCGGAAAGGAAATAAAAATCATAGCTTTTAAATCTGTTCGGTGTGGCAGTTAATATGATTCATGCACCAATAACTTCAGCAAACGCTGCTTTCCATTTACTCCCTCGTCTCGGGCCTGGCAGATCAATGCCCTATTCATATCATCGCCCCTGACTGCAGGAGCCTGGCCTTTCCTTCACCTTTAGTGCTAGAGACATTTTCTCTCATAATATCCCTTTTTTTCTCTCTCAGCATTAAATGTAAAGAAAGACGTGTTTGGATTTTCCTCTCTTTTTTTTTTGGGTCTGATTGAAAACAATCTAGAGTCAAATATAGAAATTTCGTTCTGCCCATTTTTTTTCTTCCTCTCATCTTATCTGTTGGAAAGGCTACATTTCAAGGCTGCTCTGTATTTATTTGGAGTAGAAGAGAGAAATGTGTGAGGAGCTCACAAGAAGGGATTTGATTTAATTTATGGGGAAAAGTGTTGTTTTTGTTTCGAGGAATTTTAGGGAATGTTTCGAGAGTGCTGACGGTTTAATGGGATATGCAGAGGCACCAAGTAGGGCACAGTGCTTCTTTGTTAATGGTGCCTTGCTCAAGGACTTGTTTATCCTGGCCTGTGTGACGCTCCATGATGCATTGACAAATAGATGGAGTTGTTCACGTCGACACTAAATTGCAATGGAGTCTTCTTAGAAGTATGTGTAACAAAAAAAATTTATATAATGTAATGAACATGAATCGTATATAAAGTAACAAGCCGTATGCGGTTCTTCCCAAAAATGTTACCACAAAGTGAGTGAATGCAGGAGAATGAAATTTTCCCCTCACTTGCTACCAACTATGGAACCCAAACCTGTTCCAACATTATAATGACCCTGTGCACAAAGCCAGCTAACTGAAGATGTGCTCTACATGGGTTGGAGTGTAAGGTCTCCTGCTAAAGATCTCTGACCCTCAACCCTATTGAACACCCTATTAGGATGAACCCTATTAGGAACCCTCAGCTTTATTAATACCTGGTATTACTAACACCCTTGTGACTGAATGAACACAAAACTTCAAAATCTTGTGGAACATCTTCCCAGACGAGTGGTGGAGATTATGATAACAGCAAATGGGATGTTCGAAAACACATACCAACCTTAGGATCGATCTTATTTGATCCATTTGCTGATGATATCCATCGTAGTCTTGTCTGATACATTTTTCGGGTTCTAATAAAGCATTTGGGAATCTGGTGAGTGAACAGCTTATTGTTTATTGATTCCAGAATAACGTGTTTAAAAAAATGACCATTAATTATTTCACAGTATCCTCAACTCTGGCACCATAAAAACAGGCCACAATACCAAAAAGCCAAATACTGTATTCAGCGTCCAGATGATGTCTGTCGTTGTAAAACGATCTCACACATGATCATTAATTCCGCATGTTCTCCAGTCGTTCTTTATCTGTGCAGTTATTTATTTGTATAGTTGTGTTCCGGTAAAAGGTCAGTATAAATATTAAACATCTGGGATTGATGCTGGTATTGGAAATGAACAAAACGACAGGATGATGAGATGATTGTTTTCTGCAACATTTTCATTGTTTTAGTTCACTTGAACCTCAGCAATTTGACTACAGTGATCCCAATCAGACTTTCTAATGGAGGAAAAAACGACACTGAAGACACCTCCCAGAAACGTTAAACAAATATCTCACAGAAAATGTGACCACTAGTATCAGCGATTAAGATTTTCTATTTTTAAAATAAGAACATAGAACTTTAGTTTTAATAGTGCGGACCTGAATTAGTTGTTACCATAGAAACCAATGCATTAGAACCAGCGGATAAGTAAGCGATTTGAATGAATTTTCTTTTTTTTAATCACAGTTTCCAAACATTACCACATCATTGTGTTCTGTTTAGAAGAAATCCCAGCTTTGTCTTTACAGATCTTTGTTCCAGCTGGGAAGTTCTGCTGTTCCTATAAAGCAAGTGGAACTGAGATATACAAGGTAAAAAAAAAAAAAGGGTTTATAATGAAATCACATTTCAACAAAATGATTTCCTATACAAAGCTGGTTTTGGGCTCCAGAAACGGAAGAGGTTCAATCCAGATTTTTCTTAAATAGATTTGAATTTATTTACTTGCATGAATAATAGCTGTGATGTTCATGAAATCCTGCTCGCACCAACAAAGGGTGTTTGCGTGAAAGAAATGTGTGTCTGATGTTATCTTCATCTCCATAAAGATGAAAGAATTGGGAGACTGCCATCTTCGCTGCCATCTGAAGCATGCATGTTGTTGTTTTTTTCTTCTCGTACACGACTTCTGTAGTCTTCCTCCTGCACTGTTGCTGTGTTTCTTTGTGGGTGGTTTCATTTATTTATTTCATTTAGATTTTTTATTCAATTTGGTCGTCGTCCTCATGTCTGAGTTTGCAGCATAAAATCTTGCCGTTGCCGCCGATGTCCTCCTCCTTTCGGGTGGCTCTTTAGGGTGGAGTTGAAAAGCCTGGTCTCCTGTCAGCGCATACGCACTTTTCAGCAACCCTGTGTTTGTTTTAATTTACTATAATTCCTTAAGAAGCCACTCTGCACAGAAGAACAAGGATGTTATGTGGGCGCCTCGTCTTTTGCCAAACGTGATGCTGTTTCTTCCTGTTTTGTCTTCCTGTGGATGACATCAGTTGGTGCTCTGTGCTTGTAAACCAAATGTTTACGCTATGACCCATGGGCGAACGTAACAAGGGCTAAAGGTACAATTGGAGCGGGATGGTGGAAAGCAGAGGAAGTTTATACTGGATGTCGAGCGTGAAAGAGAGAAAATAATCAATGAAAGGGTAACGTGATGTGGCCTGACACGTCCTGTTGCACGTCATAATATTAATACTCATTGTTCTGATATTGGCGACTTCTTCCTAAACTTTTACGAATTTTCTTGCTGACGCTTTCATCGTAATACATTTTCCTGTAATTACACTTTAAATAGCAATTCATTGGTAATTATATTTATCTGCATTAGATACAAATGTAAAGGCCTACAGTTCCCAGCTGTTATCTGTTAAATACATGATCAGGCACAATATTATGACCACCTGCTGCCAAAACAGTCCTGAGCATTAACAGCATGAACTTCTTTATTCTGTTGGATCGGATCACAGAGACCAGCCTTCGCTCCTCACGTGCATCAACGAGCCTCGGCCGCTCACGACCCTGTCGCCGGTTCACCACTGTTCCTTCCTTGGAGCACTTTTGATAGATACTGACTACTGCAGACCAGGAACATCCCACAAGAACTGCAGTTTTGGAGACGCTCTGACCCAGTCGTCTAGACTTCACAATTTGTCCCTTGTCAAGTTTGTTCAAATCCTTACGCTTGCCAATTTTTCCTGCTTCTAACACGTCAACTTTAAGGACAAAATGTTCACTTGCTGACTAATAAATATATCCACCCACTAACAGGTGCCATGATGAAGAGATAATCAGTGTTTTTTTTACTTCACTGGTCTTAATGTTATGCTTGTTTATTAGCATGCTAATATAATCCCGTGATTTGAATTCGAACCAGAAATGAAAATCAGTCACAACTGTTGTTGCAGAAAACTTCCCGTACTTGAACCTGGAAGCTGTACTTTTTGAAAGTGCAATTCAAAGATGGATCCAGAACTGGCAGGTCCGTAGGCAGTCCTCCAAACACAATATTTGTTATGGTGCAGGAAACGTAGGTCAGTGAATATCATAATATTTTGGGAAG
This sequence comes from Silurus glanis, assembly GCA_014706435.1. Taxonomy (NCBI): domain Eukaryota; kingdom Metazoa; phylum Chordata; class Actinopteri; order Siluriformes; family Siluridae; genus Silurus; species Silurus glanis. Next base: position 4,398,298 of record JAAIIK010000078.1, read on the forward strand.
AAAATTTTAAGTCTGTGTTTGCTCATGGAGATTACTCTCTTTACTGCTTCGACTCTTCAGGACGTCAATCAAAACGGGATTTATAGTCAGTTCAACATCTTGTAGTGTAACAATAACATATCTAGTAGATCTACATATTGAACCATACAACGTTTAAATTTCTCACTTCAGCTGAAAACATATGCAGAACTTATTCATTGCTTGTTTTCAGTTTTCCCCTGGAGACACAACTGGATCGATTCCAACAAGATACCAGTTGACTGCTCCAGCCGTCTATGCTGTATTAATAGGACTCGCTAGGTCCACAAGAGTTGCTGGTAACCCAAGCTGGGGTGGGGAGGCAATGAGTTAATGCTGTCCAATTTATTTTGATTAGCTAATAAACTCATCTTCCATTCCAGCTGTCCTTCCATCCCAACTGTAGATGATTTGGTCCCAGGTGTGACGGACAAATGCAACTTCCAAATTTACTTGGATTTAATTGGTGCTTGCTGTTACAGCAAGATCGAATCATTTTAGTGACTTGATGATTTGAATCTCATCCATCAAGATAAACAAATCGTATTTTGAGTCATTTCGTGCCTTTGATGAAAAAAAAAAATGAAATGTTACATTTTCAGGAAGCAGATCCCCCAACATGTCTATATACATAAACTTTCACTATAGTTCCAATAATTTATATATGTATGTATATATAACTGCATAGTGTCTATGGGAGTCAAGTGGCAATAGAACGAACGACTAGGATCAGAAGACTCATGAGATGAACTACTCAATTCTGTTTCCTGTGTAATGCACTGCATAGTGTCTATGAGAGTCACGTGATAAAAGACTCGTACTAGAAGAGTCGCGAGATGAACTACTCAATTCTGTTTCCTGTAAATAACCTACACAGATTTTGCTATGGTTTGCTCATTACCGGAAAACAGAAGAATCACTCTTTGAGACTGAGTCACATTTAAGATAAGAATCGTCACTACAAGACAAGGCAAGCATTCTTAGCTTTTATGATTTTCTATTTGGGCACAAGCTAGAAAGCCAGTCGTTTCAATAACTTCAATGCCTTCAAAAGAAAGAACAAGAGGCATCAGGCCTCTTAGACTCTCGTTCAGTATGTCTGTTACTCGTACTCGAATGGCATTACCTAACCTTCTTGTCTGTAAATATGAGAGTGCGTCTGTCACTTTGCTGAAACCCAATCAGAGAATGACAAACCACCACCCGCTGTAAGCATATCTGATGCAGAAAATCTTGGCTCCTCGGGTTCCCGCGAGGGACTCAATCCAGTGATGCCGACGAGCCATGGGAAAGCACGGGAATATGATGTCCTTAAGGACTGCAAGGCATCTTGACAATGCACCTCAATCCAGCCCTCACTTGAAAACAGCTATGATGGTCCAGACAGTTGGGATCAGATGGCCGAGATAAAACCTTAAAGGGGAATTCCATGCAACCATTCAGTTGTAAAAATGTCAACAAACAAAACAAGATCAATTTTTAACCTTTTATTTAATACAAGTAGTTTCATTTTCTCCATTAAACAAAAAAAAAAACATATAAGATTAAATACAATGGTTTTTTTCATGGATTGTCCAGTTTAAACAGAGCACTTTACATGGAGCAAATTGAGCTTGAAGCCTCAGCCATTTATTTTCATAAAGTGTTTGCTTTCCTTGGCATCGCGCACTGTGCTCATAATTCTGGACGGAGCTAACATGGTACTGAATTGACTCCAGTGCCAGAGAACCAGAGGCGTGCAAATGATTCGGGCCTCCGACGGTTATATTGGGAATATTCAGGATGCCTATTGTATGCGCTCATCCACAAATAGCGCCATTGCTGTCACTGTGGAGGAACTTTCCTTACTTTGAGTTTTTGACTTTCTCCTGTTTACCTCAGATTCTATCTTGAATATCCACTGTTTTTGTAATCTAAGGTTATCCTTCCTGCTCAAAATTTTCACTGATTTTCAAAAAGCCTGCACAAGAATTCTCTTTTTAAGCTACCGTTATGAGAACATTATAAAAAGGGCACGACAAGTTAACACGCTCAGAAGAATGCCAGCCAGATAGCCATGGACTTTGTCCAAAACCACAGCCATTAGGTTTTAGTGGAACTTGTACTGGCTGCATCATTTAGTCACAAAACATTTTACAGCAATACAGCAACTATGACAACTCCAGCCAAATCTATTCCATTTCCATTGATATTTCCCTGTGCAAGTTCAACATTTGCATTAAAAAAAAAACAAGAATGTTGTTTTCAAGAATACGCATGCTGTTTCTCACGTTCTTTTTGCCACCGTTTCATCTGTTTAAACAGGCAATTGACAATTGAATTCCTCTGATCTCAAATTAGGAAGTCAGGGCACTCCAGGGCAACACGTATCACATTTAAGATAAGAGAATAGAGAGGCATCGTGGCCCAGGCGCTTCTGTCCTCACAGTCAACCCACACTGGAGGAATGCCAGCAGGTACTAATGGGGGCAGGATGGCATCGATGGCATACTAATGGCATTGAGCTAAGGCTGAACCTTCAGGGTCGTGTTTGGGACGAGAACAAGAATTCATATGGAAATGACACTGGTGCGGCCAAACAACAAAAAAGAGACAAGGCTAATGGAACGGGTGAAATCGGAGTCGAGGGTTTTTGTGGAAGCACATCAATGTGAGGGGGGAAAAAACGAGCTTGCGGTAGGTTGCTTTAACATATAAAACAAATAAGTAGCATTGTTTGGAAAGACTAATGGAAAGGTTTTTTTTTTTTTTTTTTTGGTACCACAGAGAGAATCTTAAATGCTGCTTGGTTCATGGCCACTAGATGGAACAGCAGGCTTCTGCACTCTGGATTAGCCCCTTCATTTCCACATACACTATATACTGTACATACACTCTATACCCAGCTACCAACTAATCATTTTATTTTTATTATTTTTTATAAGTATTTCTTTCTTTCTTTTTTTTTATCTTATATTTCACATCTACCTTTCATTCCATTCCCAGTGAATCAATTTCCTATAATTATACAGTATATGTGTAGTCACAAGCTGACTTTTTTTTTTAGCATTAATCTTGAATAGGTTCATTTCAAGCAAATGTTTAACAAAATATTGAATATTTGAACAATAATACAACCTGAAACCCTACACTTTATTTATTTATAAAGCAGTGTCTGTATTGTGACAACTCCTTGTTAGCGGCTAATTTGTACACCATGCTAGCTAACATTTGAGAGGAATCTTTCTTAGCCTTGGGTGATATTTTCCACATTGTTTCACATTCAGAAATAAATAGACTTTAGTCAATTAAAAAAAAATGTGTTAATGTATATTAAGTTTTTGCATGTAGTGGTGTTTTAGCTAGCTTTTCGGGTTAAATTTTCAATGATGTATCAGTGGTGTTAAGGTTATACTATAGTCATGTTATTAAGCCGAAAGATGTATCCTTCATGCTACCACATCCATCCATCCATCCATCTATCCATCCATCCATCCATTATACTTTTTTTTCTGGCAGTAAAGCAATGTGGGAAAACAATACTTAAAGCTAACAACACCTTCACTATATAAATTATTATTGGTGTTAAGGTTATACTATATTCATGATGTTAAGGGAAAGATGTATCCTTCCCTTCATGGTACCACATCCATCCATCCATCCATCCATCTATTAAACTTTTTTCTGGGAGTAATGCAATATGGGAAAACAATACCTAAAGCTAACAACACCTTTACTGTATGATGTATGATGTGAGGGCAAAGATGTTTCCTTTATGGTTCCACATCCATCCATCCATCCATCCATTTTTCCTGAAAGTAAAGCAATTTGAGAAAACAATATCTAAAGCTAACACCTTTACTCCTAATGTCTCAAATGTTTTACAATTCTAACTATGAAGATTAGACTTTTTGCTTTCTAGGGGGAAAAAACCTTAGTTCACCATCAGTAAATCCAGTGAAAACATTTTGTGCATTTTGACTTTTGAATGTATTTATTTATTTAAGAAATGCATTGGTCAATGATACTTGTCTACTTTAGAGCTTGCTGTACTGTCGTTCTGTCTTTGTCATTCATTTTATTAGTATATATTACTGTATTTCTTCACATTAATTCAAGCAGACCTACAGTTTACTTCCTAACAAACTAGCGTTGTTACTCATTGTGTATTCGTTCCACTCACTCACACACTTTGTCTCTCACACACACACACAGCTCTATTTACACTGGAATATTACTGGCCATATAAATGGATTCTCTCTCTCCGGGCAATTGTAAGCATGCGGTATTTTGGCTGAGAGCTGTGCACTAGGAGGAGTCCAGGAGTCCCGCCCAGCTCGCCAGGACACAGTTAGGGAGAGAGAGAGAGAGAGAGAGAGAGAGGGAGGGAAAAAAAGCCAAAGATCAGTCAGAGAGAGGAAGAGATAAAGAGAGGGAGCTCTCTGCTGAGAGAACACTGCTGTGTGGTTTATCTAGGCTGCGACCGGCACGATATGAGACTAACACGAGACGGGCACACATTTATGGTCTGGAACGGAAACAAGCGTGACACGAGGGGAGAAACAAAATCTTGAAGCACACGTGCACTTTGCTTTCAGTCTGAGATTCTTGTTCGGAGAACTGCTTTCGGATCGAGAGTGAAGAGTGTGAAGTGTTTCACCGCGGAATGTTATTAATACCACGAACAGTACAAGCATACTTTGCATTCAGATTTATTTTCTAACATGCCTGGATTTAAAACAGATACCCTTTGCTGTTCACTGTTCATGACATGGAGAACTTTCTGAAGGCTCTGAACAAGTTCGTCTGCTAAGGATGCATTGTGGGACCTTTACACTCCGTGCCATCGCCATGGCATGTCAAGTGGCTGTTTCAATGGTGCTCCTGTGCCAACTGGTGGTTGCCGGGTTCTCGCTGGAGATCGGAGGTTACGAGGGTGATTGGGGCAGACCGGCAAAGTGCCAGCTGATCACCATTCCTATGTGCCAAGGAATTGGCTACAACATGACACGGATGCCCAACATCATGAAATATCATAGTCAAGAGGAGGCAAGTATAAAACTCAGCGAATTTGCTCCTCTGGTGGAATATGGCTGTGATGTACATCTCCGCTTCTTTTTGTGTTCTCTGTACGTGCCGATGTGTACAGACAAAGTGTCCAACACTATCCCGGCATGCCGACCTATGTGCGAGCAGGCGAGACAGAAGTGTTCTCCTATTATGGAGAAATTCAATTTCAAGTGGCCAGATTCATTGGACTGTTCGAAGTTGCCAACCAATAATGACCCGAATTCCCTGTGCATTGAGGCTCCAGAGAATGACACGGTGCCTGAGACTAGGAAAGGGGAGGGAATGCTGCCTGTGCCCGCCAGACCCAAGCAGGCCAGCAGCAGCCCTGGACAATCATCTGGGTCTTGTGAAAACCAGGGGAAGTTCCAATATGTGGAGAGGAGCAAGTCGTGTGCGCCGCGATGCACCCCAACTGTTGATGTGTTCTGGTCGAGGCAAGACAAGGACTTTGCTTTCATCTGGATGGTTGTATGGTCTACACTTTGCTTTATCTCGACTGCCTTCACGGTCCTCACCTTCCTCCTGGACCCACAGCGCTTCCAGTACCCCGAGAGGCCTATTATCTTCCTCTCTATGTGCTACAACATCTACTCTGTGGCTTTCATCATCCGCTCTGTGGCAGGAGCCGAGAACATTGCCTGCGACAGGGAAAACGGACAACTTTACATCATACAAGAGGGCTTAGAGAGCACAGGGTGTACCATCGTCTTCCTCATTCTGTATTACTTTGGCATGGCTAGCTCCATCTGGTGGGTCATTCTCACACTCACCTGGTTCCTTGCAGCCGGCCGGAAATGGGGACATGAAGCGATTGAGGCACACAGCAGCTATTTCCACATGATCGCCTGGGGCATCCCGGCTTTGAAAACCATAATCATCCTCACCATGCGCAAAGTGGCAGGTGACGAGCTGACCGGACTGTGCTACGTCGGCAGCATGGACACCAGCGCTTTAACCGGGTTTGTCCTGATCCCCCTCTCGTGCTACCTAATCATTGGCACCTCGTTCCTCCTGACTGGATTTGTCGCTCTTTTCCACATCCGTAAGATCATGAAAACCGAGGGTACCAACACCGAAAAGCTGGAAAAGCTCATGTTTAAGATTGGGATCTTCTCTGTGCTTTACACCGTCCCGGCCACTTGCGTGATTATCTGCTACTTTTACGAGAGACTCAACATGGACTACTGGAAGTTTCGCTCCCTGGAGAGCAAGTGCGTCTCATTTCCCGGACGAAGGATCGAGGACTGTTCCTTGGAGTCTTCCGTGCCCACCGTAGCCGTGTTCATGCTGAAGATATTCATGTCTTTAGTGGTAGGCATTACCAGTGGGGTCTGGGTGTGGAGCTCAAAGACTCTCCAGACTTGGCAAGCCTTGTGCACCAGGAGGTTGTCGATGAGGACGACGCACAAGCCGTGTCCTAGCATCAACTGCAGCTCCCACTGCCATTACAAAGCCACTTCATTCCATGCAAACAAAACTGACTCATGCACAGACAGTCCTACAAGGGTTTGACAAAACTTTTTGGCACTTTGAACAATTACAGACCATTTTAAAAGCCTGCACTCGGCAACGAAAGCATTCTAAAGCTTCAGCCGGCAAGTTTTTTTTTTGGTGCAAACTGAGATGTAAATACAGACATGTACAAGGCAGAAATGTTTATTTATTACCGCTATTTAAGTTGTCAGCTTGCCACTAAATGCACTATACTGTACATATAATTGCAGGTGCTCTAAATAATAGAGTGTAAGGGTGAATTGTATGTATAGAAAAATATTTTTGGGATTAAACAATAAAAATCATATATATATTTTGCCAATGACTTCATTTAATTACACTATCCGATCCTTGATTAAAAAAAACAAAAAAAAACGTTGCGGAACGTGTTTGTAAACATTTTCCAAATTATGCTGGTTTTCCAGGAACAGATTGAAAGCGAGCTCTACATTTCTTTTACAAATGCCTTTTTTTGTTAGAACGTTTAGAGAAAATGGATTGTGCCCATGGTGCTCTTTTGGAACAGCAGATCATATTTCTCACTTCTTAATGATTAAGTGATCTAAAATTAAGTAATGCAGTGTCGTGAGTTAATGCTACATTCTATGTTTTTATTAATGTATATAAATTTCATACCCAGTTGTAACGCTTCTCAAATTGCACTTCAAATGAGCTTAAAACTTTTGCTTATTTGGTATCCATCTGGAAGCTGTTGTCACACTTTCCTAAGTGACAGGGCCTTTATTTTAATTCTGTATATGTTCCACAAAGCTGCTGTCAGCTGATCACAGACTTGGCTACTATGGTTTATAAAAAAAAAAAAAAAAAGGTTCTGGCCAGGGCTCTGCTCACGTTTTACCGACGTGCTTGTACTTGTGTCGTTTCTTTTCCCGCGAACCTTTTGCTTGTCCTCAAAAGGCAGCTGCGACTTTGCATGCCTTTTCGACGTGTTTATGAAGTGCATCTGGATTGAGTGCAGACTAATAGAGAGCGGCGAAGACTTTTAGGATATAAAATGTGTACCTTTGCAGACCAGTGAAAGCTGTGTACATGTTAAAAAGGCGCCTCTACAAGCCAACACCATTAGTCATATTTTGCAGAGATGGAAGCGAATCCCAGGTCCAGAGTAAATAGGATTTGCAGAGGCCAATCTCCTGGTCCAAATTAGGGATTACTATGTGTCCATAAAACTGTCCTGCTGCAGTATGCTCTCAACTCATGAGAGTTTTTTTTTTTTTTATTAGAAATGTAAATATTTATTCTAACCAGTGTTTTTTATGTATTCTCCTAGCGCCTGTATATCTAATTGTACCGACGTCCTTAACATCGCCGAGCCCAGGCTTTAGATTTTAAACATGTTGTATTTGACCAAAACAAAGTTTGTAGCTTTTATTATGTGAGTTATTAACAATTAAGTGATCGTCAATCAAGTGATAGATGAAACCGACGATGTCTTTTTATCTTTTTTAAGTTGAAATGAAAGGCGGTGTGAATAAACCTTCGTAAAAACGATTCCTCATGACATTTTCAAACCATCATGTACAGAACATCACGCAAGGATATAGTAGAAAATGTATAAAAACTAATGCTGCAAAAAATTAACGCGTTAATAACGCGTTAACGCGAATTCATTTTAACAGCACTCATTTTATTAACGCACGATTTCTGTTTGACCATTTTTATCAAAAATATTAATAAATATATAACGCAACACACATTTATTTACAACATTCTTTCTATTCTCATATATAAAATTTTTTTACCAAAAAAAAAATTTTTAATCACTAAAAATTTGCCACTGAACAAGCACCAAAAACTGCCATGATGCACCCATGATCCGGCAATTAAACCCGTCTGTGTGGAAACAGCAAAAGTCCCGTTAATCCTGAAGATTTACATAATTTAAAACACCATAATTGCTTTAATAAAAAGTTTACAAGTATATTTTGTCTTCATGCTCTATGTTGAGTTTGGTTTCACTAACAATAAACATACATTTGCATAGCAAAAGCATCCGTATTTGCCCCTGTAAAAGTTAACTCGTGACAATCACGCGATTAATCGTGATTAAATATTTGAATCGACTGACAGCCCTAATAAAAACATTTTGCAGACAGGATTTGCATTTCACGTTTTGGCAAATCAATTGCCTGTGCGAGTGTGCTCTACTATCAAAAATTCATTTACAGTATTTTATTAGAACAGAATATACCTTTCTCCCAAACATTATGATATATTTAAATCCCTGCTGCCATTATATATTTGTATATATTTTATATTTATAATTTTTTATTTTTTTTACCTGGCTTACAGCCTTTACCTGCAATATGCAAGGGGTCCATTCACCCAGAATTACCCAATTAATTGAAATCACTTTAGTACTCTAAAGAAAAAAGATTTCATTAGAACAGAATATACCTTCCTCCCATGCATTATTAAATATTTAAATCCCTGCTGCCATTATATATTTTTATATATATTTTATATTTGTATATATTTTATTTTTTTATTTTATTATTATTTTATTTTTTACCTGGCTTACTGCCTTTACCTGCAATATGCAAGGGGTCCATTCACCCAGAATTACCCAATTAATTAAAATCACTTTAGTACTCTGAAGAGAAAAAAACGATAACGGTTTGCCAAAAATGTGACATGTATTCGAAACTCTTTTTCATCGCTCAGTCTCAAACATATCTCATTCCTGAAACCAAAGAAAGAGATATTTGTCATGCAGATTGTCATGTAGATTTGACCCACACGGATGGTTTTAGGTTGAAGTGTTGGTGCGACACTGCAGCGTTTGTGTCGCCCGAGTGCTTGGTTTATCCAGCAACAGCCTTCATTATTCGGCCCATCAAGAACCAGAGCATAAAGGCCCCATTGTACACCTTGACGTTTAACGTCCTAAATGCTATTTTAGGCAAATCGTTCGCTCAAAGAAGCCCCCTTTCGGACTTTCTAAAAGTGAATGTTAATGGCCTTGTAAGTGAGCTTGAGAACGGGACAAGATAGAACAGTTTTGAACGGTCTCGTAACTCGGAGGAGAAGCCATGTGTACATTTAACAAGAGGATCATTAAAGCGCCGGGGACTTTCCCCTCGTCTTTTAAAGAAAGCCAGAGCAATAGAGCAAAAGAAGAAAGGAATAGTGCTCGTTACCAGTTACCCCACGGGTAGGATCCCTTTCCCAATGTGTTTGAAGTGGAAATAAGGGAGCTTGGTGAAAGCGCACTGAGAAGCTGTTGCCACCCAATGCTTTTTCTTTTCTTTTTTTTTCTTGTTTTATTATTTATTTTTGATCTGTTAACTTATTTAAAGCCGTAATCATTATTTACATACACACACACACACACACACACACACACACACACACACACACACACAGTTTGTTTTTTGATCAAAAATAGACATTGAAATTACGTCATGTTGGTGTGTTTGCAAACCTTCTAATGTATAACATCCAATAATATTTCAGTTCTCTCGTTCAAAAAATTGACGTCGTTCAATCTATGAGATGCGCTGAAGGGTTTGTTGGATGTTCTTCCCTTTCCATAAGGGTTCTACTTCTGAAATGGAAATTGTCTGTGTTTCCACCAGGAGAAGAAAAGCTGAAAAGGATGATGACATTTGCTTTTATTTTGCGACAATTTGGATTAAAAGTAAAACTTTGGCGCTAGATCCATATGACCTTACCAAGACCAGAAGCGAAGCCATAATGCATACAGATGACTGGGTAGGTTTGGAAAGTTTTCTCTAGAATGAAGCCATCATTTTATTTATTGGACTTGTCCCTTAAAATGACGATGGCCTTCATGAGTGCCAATTGTCTCTTTTTGTCACATCCAAAGAAAGCAAGTTGAATTCGCTGCATAATTTCTTCAGTAACTACTCACCTAGATTTCAAGGCTGCACCATTGAGAAAAAGGAAATGTGTTTAAACTTCATGCTATAAGTATATTAGCATTGGAAATCACCCAACTGTCCAAAATAGTTTCTGGGGGCAATGTGTGCCAGGAAACAGATTTTGTATTTTTTTTATAGTCTTTTCTTGAAATCAGGCCTCAGCTTCTCTTGCCTGATTTGTTTAGATGTGACAGTCAAGAGCAGGCCACTGTCTGGTTCAGGCAATCCTCAAACCTCCAGACAGTTCAAACTGACAAAAGGGCCTTTGCTGGGCTTTGGCTCGAGGATACGCAGCACAGAGACGGCTTTGTGCTGCGGTTGAACGTCCGAGACACACCGTGTCTTGTTGCTCGCCAAACTGTCAGGTCTCTCTGGTCTACGCAAGCCATCCTTTTCAATCAGGTTGTTTCTTGCACGGCTGTCGTGTCGAATCCAAATCATAGCACTGCTAAGGGCAAACCCAGAAACCGTGCACAGAATGTCATGAATGAATCTTCAGGTTTGTTAATTTTTTTGTTGTTGCCAAAAATAACAGAAGAAAACAGAGTGAGACCATGGGAAAGGATAAGGGCCCCATTAGGAAGATTAGTAGCCTAATGGGTTTTTATATCAAAATCTGTTTACTGCTTAAACATTCAGCTTGTAAAACTGGCCGTCCCACGGCGGCCATATCACGGTTCCTGTTATTAGTGAGATGAGACGGGCAAGGCTAGTAAAGCGCAATGCCCCCAGCTGAGCCATGTGCTGCTAGTTAGTCCCCCTCACGCTAGCCATGCTAGCGGCCCGTTTTTCTGGCATCCAGCTTCTCTTGCTCAGGCCTGCCTGGCGTCACCTCGCCTGGCTTATGACTCATGCATGTCAGTTGATCATGCTAACGGTGTCTCGGATAACATTCCTTGCAGAATGCTGGCTTGCACGGGAAAACTCATAAAGGTAATTAAGGTGTCTCGAAATGAGCAGGCCGGTCAGTTTAATAGCAGCCGAGAGGACTATGGAAGCTTGTTCTCTTGGCGTCAAACTGCAATTACATTTTCCATGGTCATTTAGCGTCTCGGGGTGTTCATAATCAGCCTTGAGAGGATGCGAGGATTGGACTTTGTCGTGAATTGTGTTCACGTGCTAGTTTTTAACATCGACAATAACTCCTCAGTGGTTGTTTATTTAGGAGAGAGCAAAAGACCATTGTGGAAATTTCATCAAGTTTAAGGCCTGAAATAAGCACACCACTTGAGCACTTGTTCCAAGAGCCAACTGTTATCTAATGCTCAATGCCATATGGCTTGGGGCCTCCTGTCACAATGTTTTTTCTGAAATGTGAGGTAGATTCTGGACCTTGAACTGTAAATTGCTTCTCTCTTCTCCATTTTATTTGTTTAGCGGTTATAAAAGAATGTATACGTTTATCAATAATGAGAGAACCAGTGGCGAATGTGGTAAAGAAAAACTCTCTGAGATGGCATGAGGAAAAACCTTGAGAGACACCAGACTCAAAAGGGAAACCCAACCTCATCTGGGTGGCACCGAATGTCCAATCATTATAGTTCCATCATTGTGTGCAGTTGCAAGTAAATGCAGCCTGTGGTCTTGAGCAATTGTAGTAGACCGTTGATGTCTAAATTGATCCTCAAAATTCTTAAGTTGCTTAGTAACTTCGTGGATCTTTAGGCTGTTCATGTGCCAACCCTCCCCCGGTGCACAAATTGAAGAGAACTCCATCCAGAGATAGGGCATTGGGATGAATCAGTTTCTGGCTCTGGATGCTCAGACATTAGCTTTGTTGTAATTCTGTAAGAAGAGTCCCAGATCTAGGATTAAAAACATCCATGGCACAACTCAAATGAGATCTCAATCTCCACTGGTCTATTTGTTTTTTTTGTTTTTTTGTTCTCGTCCATTGTTCTTGCACTTGTTTGCATGGTCTTCCTTCTCACTTGAGTATGTTTTTGGAGCTCTTGCTTGTCAAGCCAAGGACACAACCCAGGACCTCACCCAGACCCTGCACTTTCTAGGCAGCTGCGGCTGCTGATTCATCCATCTCTAAAACAAGCCAGATGAAATAAACGGCCTCGCACTCATTCTGTAAGCATGACGTACGGTAAACGATTGGAGTTTGTGCTCCTGTTCTTTTATTATTAGTTTGGGCCTTCCGTTGAGTAACAATCTGACATGTGTGTTTTGACCTGGGCTTAACACAATGACTGGAAGGTCTCCAAAGATTCTTCAAAGACAAGCCATTATGTTGATCTTGGGTCAAAATGACATGTTCTGAAAAGGGGAAAAAGAGCAGAAAATGATTTGTCGATCATAATTTTTTTATGTGGGTGTCTCAGTTTCCTGAGATTGGGCTCAGAACACTGAGTTGAGAATAAAAATGGGAATCAAAAAGTGGTGATGACTAAAAATAAAGTGAAGTGTGAAAAAAGGGGAAAAGATTCAATGGAAAAATAAGATGCTCTGCAATTCTATATGGTGCAGATAGTTCTCTTTAATTTTTTTGCTTCAGACGGAAAATAAATAATCAATTTTCCTAAGTGCCTTCTGATATCTAACGCATGGCCCTTTCCCAAACAGTCCTTTGTAGTGCAAAAAAACAAGAAAAGAACAAAATGAAATAAAACCAGATGTTAATTTCCATTTCTGTCTCCAGCTCTACCTCTGCCATGTTAATCTGTATTCTATGTGACTCTCAGGACACGCCTCATTCTCCGTAGTGTTGTGATATTCACGTAGCAGCAGTGGTGCTGAGAGAACGCGCTCGAGAAACAGTTTCGTCAAATCAATCTACATATAAAATACAATAATTTGGTCACAAATCTTTGGTCACTTTCTAAATAATAAAAGTATAGCGCATCTACTAATAATTATATATAAATAAAATGCTTTTACCCGATGCAAATTAAAATGATAAAAGTGATGCATCGCGATACAAATGTCGACTTGTTTCCCATGCGTGCTTTTAAATCGATGCATCACATCGTTACTTATTAAGCCAATGCTCTCACTATGTCCATGCTACTTACTTGCCATTTCCCAAAACCATACCAGTAGGTGTTTGTGTGCATGTTGACCTCCCATACAGGCTGTATTTCCACCACCCATCCAGGACATGGATCAAGAGCATGAAGATTGACCTCACAAATTACAACTGAGCAGACCTGAGCAGACTCCAGTCTTCTAGACCGAGGAGACAATTAAGGAAGCATTCCCGAACTGACGAAGGAGTCGGAGACACTAAAGAATCCTTGGCTAGGGCGAGTGCCAAGTGCTGTGAAGTCTCTATTGCTGCTGGCTGACATCAACACATTCCCTTACCTTCTCAGCTGTACCACATTTCCAGAGAGATGAGCTGCAGGTCACTCAAAGTTCTTAACTGTGAGAAGAAATGTAATGGCTTTTCGGGGGCTATAGGTGACTTACAACTTGTGGAAAAAGGTCTATTAACCAAAGTATACAGTATATAAAATACAAGATACATAGGAATGACCTTGGTATTAGGTCGTTGTGTGTTTCTTCCCCCTGGTCATGATTAATCTTTGCATAACACTTTGCTAAGATCTAAAAGATGTTCACTTGCTGCCAGAATAACAGTGTAGGATGTGACCTGGCTGTTGCTCAGATGTGTGGGAGTGCAATGAATACAAGTAGGAGGCAGAGGATGATGATGATGATGGTGGTGGTGTCAGAACTTAGGCTCTTACAGGTGTCAGGCTCCAAGCTGACCTGCTCAAACAGGATGTGGGTTTCCTGCTCGCGCTGCACTACGCTGCAGGAACACTGCTGACTAACGGGGAAAAGTGGAACTGTGGGGAACAAGTAAGCGGCAGGTCGGAGTAGCGAGAACTGCAGTGAGTGTGTGTGTATATGTGTGAATGACTGAATCAAGCACACATGGCTGTAATCTCAGCACACTGCATCAGCGAGATGTCCGGGTGTAGCGTGCCATTACCGTTATTGTGTTTGAGCTGTTTCCCAGCAGATTCAAAGCGAGCAGCGAAAGGGAATATTACGTTTGGATGAGAAAATCAGTGAACTCCAATTAGACACACGTGCATGTACTGATCAGGGGCTGTGAAGCAATTTCACTTTGTTCTTAGGCATATGGGTGTGTGGGTGTGTGTGTGGGTGTTAAAATGTGTATTTATAAGCAGAAATGCAGAATATTTGCCTTTGGTTGGTACCAGTGAAACATTATAGGAGTATTTAGAAACAATAACACAAAAGAAATAAATAAAAACACAGCTTCAGAAACACATTAAAAACAAATACAAAATAGCAGCTTCACAAACACAATAAAACCAAATATACAACAGCAGATTTACAAATATAACAAAATTAAATACACAACAGTGGCTTCAGATAAAATCAAATCCAAATACACGTCTTCAGAAACAGGGAAACAAACAAACCAAATACACAACAAAAGTAGATACACAGCAGCAGCATCAGATATATGACAAAACTAAATACACAACAGAAGTTTTAGAAAAACAATAAAAACAAAAACAAAAAGCGCAACAGCTGTTTCAGAAACATAAAAAACCAAATACACAAAAAAAAAACAGATACACAACAAAAACAGATAAAATCCAGCAAATCCAGAAACGGAACAAAAATAAATAACTCAGAAACACAGCAAATTTTAAAGTAGCAACAAAAATATTTAATAGCAACTTCAAAAAATCGAATAAAAACAAACACAGCTGTGAAACTTAAACTTAGCAGAATTACCAGAAAATTGTATTGCACATCGCAAGCTTCTTGCTGATCAGAGTTTTCAGCTCTTACAGTCCACCAGTAGTGTAAAATGAATCGGAAGTATATACATTTTTTCATCTTTTTTCGATGCAAATGAAACATCACAGTTGTTCATATTTAGATTTTTTTTCCTTTGTCTTCAGCTCAGCTCTATTACCCATGGCATGTATTTTACAAAGAAGATCATAGGAGGGTTTCCACTCTCCATCATGGACATTTATACTACAGGCTGCATCGCAAAGCCACCAGCGATATGACTGATCTCACACACACCCCTCACACACACACTCGTTACCCTCCTGCTGTTTGGAAAAAGGTACCAAAACATCAGGCATTCACATCCAGACAGTGTAACAGTTTCTTTTTATAAGCCATTCAACTCTTCAGTACAAATAGACTGAAAGGCATATGGCTGAAACGACAATTAATACTTAATTCTTTATCATTCTGTTCGATTTCTTTAAACCTTTTTTTTTCTTTAAACATTTTAAATATTCACTGAAGTGATTCTCCAATCTTTAAAAAAAAAGCCTGGCTTTCACCCAAACATTGTACCAATGTTAATATTTCATCTATACAGACAAATGGGGATCCATATCATCCAGACCTACCACTGGAGAAGTGCTAGCTCAGTGGATAAGATGTTGGCCTTTAGAGGAGAGATCATGGGTTCAAATCCCAACACCAAGCTGGGCCACTCAAGGCCCTTAACCCTGAATTGCTCAGCTGTATAACTGAGATAACTGTGGGTCTGAATAACGGCGTCTGCCAAATGCTGGTGTGGAAATGGACACGGGTGTCAAAAAAACAACAACCGACCACAGCAACATTCCTTAAAAGGTCCGAAAGTCATTGAAGCCGCAAGCGAGCTGAAAGAACTGCATCACTTCGCAAATATCTGCCGTAAATAACTTTGCTGCTATGGGTTTCACTCGGGGTCGAATTTTCTGAGTGGACCGTTTTGGTTTAGAATAAAAATATCTTGAGATTATTCATGAAAAACTAAACAATGAATTGAGATCATCAGCTACTTGTATTAGTGTGAACGTATTCACTGAATCAATCTGCTGAAAAGCAAAAGATATACGATCGATTCTTTTGTTTTCTTTTTCATCAATGGTCTTTTATGTAACATTTATATACTGACTTTCAATATTAGACAAGTTGGCCATAGGATTGGTGTGTTTTTTTTTAACCTCCAAGTCCATTTGCTTTTAGAATAACCTTCACTCTTCTGGGAAGATGTTTCACCAGATTTTGTAGTGTGCTTGTGGAGATTTGTGGAGATTCATTCGACCATACTGGTGTTCGTAATGTCAGGTACTGATATAGGTGAGGTGAGGAGGCCTGGGGTGCCTTTCACGTTCATCCCAAAGGTGTTCAATAGGGTTGGAGCTCTATAACAGGAGATATATATCCTCCACTCCAAACCATGTAATGCAGATCTTCATGAAACTGGCTTTGTGCACAGGAGCATTGTCATGCTGGAAGAGGTTTGGGTCTCCTAGTTGAAAATAAAGGGAAAATGTATTGCTATAGATGTCCTATACAAATATTTGTGGAAACAGTTTTTAAAAGAACCACTTATGGATGAAAACTGAAAAATTATTTGTCCCAATACTTTTGTCTATATATTGTACAATTCAAAATTTGGTTGAAAAAACCTTGCTTGTGTTGATGCAATTATGCAGAAGACATATATTTTTTTAATAAAGTGCCTATGACATGACATGACATGACTAACCAAGAAAACCTATTAACCTATAAAAGAAATATGATAGAATCCCGTTCTTCAGTTGATGGTTTTAGTTGTTATTGCTAATTATTTGCGCTTAGTAGTTTTCCGCTACGCTAGTTTTAGTTGATAAGCAACAGAACAGACAAAAGTTCAGGGACAGTAAGTCTTTCAAAAAGACAAAAAAATTCAAAGAAAATCAAAATGCAGTGTATTTAAGGGTGTATTTGGAAAAGTCAGTAGCAAAATAGTAAATTATGTTGGTAATTAATCAAATAATAGAAAAAAACAAGGAGGTGAATATGATCCCTGTTTCTATTAGTGTATAACATGATATTTGGCGATACAGATGCCTGTTTCAATGAAAAAGAATGAATTGGAAAAATTGGAAGTGTGTGCAATGTATGTAGCTAGACATTACTTTAGTCCTTAGCTCCGTGTTCTGTATGTAGCTCTATGTTGTGTGATGTACAGTAGCTTTATGTTGTATTTATGTAGCACCAAGGTTATGAATAAACGTTGTCTCATTTCACCGTGTAATGCGTCAGCTATATATATGTTTGAAACGACAATAAAAGCTTCTTGACTTAACAATAGCTCCATTTGTAGCATCCAGAAATAGTATCTACTGTATTTTTTGTGGTGGTGGTGCTGATTATTGACCACGTGATGACGTAAAGTGTGTTTGTGTTACAAAGCTGTTGGTATGCTGAACACCCAGACCAGAGCTGTGGTATTTATTCCCTGATATGAATATCTGGACATGTTTGAGGTCAAAGACAAAACCAGGAAGCAAGGACGCGTTCATATTTGGGTTCTCGGTTTTAGAGACCCTGATAGACCTGCTGGTTTCCAAACAGGCACGATTACGTCGTATTAGCACGCCATTGTAATGGAAGGTTCGCTGTGCTTAAGTGTTTACGAGATGGGAGCATGTGTGCCAAGATCTCACGAGACTACAATTCAACTGGTCAGGTGGTTTGCCCTGCATGCCATGTTTCGCGTAAGCTATGCTAGGGGAAGCTTAAGATCGTACCCAGTGGGCAATAAAACGGGTTGGCGCCAGGGCTCGAGGCCTGCATTTTTTCTGTTAACCCATCTGTCAGCAAGAACGCCTGAACCGGATTAAGAGCATAGGGGGTCACATCTTGTTTGTTTCACTGTCATTACCATTCTCTTTCACGCACACACACACACACACAATTGGACAGCTGCCCTTGCATTCTAATATCCAAACTGGTCATCTAAAACATCTAAAGCCAGGGCCACTTGAGCCACTTTGTAACTCTACTTGTGTCACTGAAAAAAAAACCTCGGTCCCACGCAAACTAACATCAAATGTCTACATTATTCCGAATGGGTTCTGAAATCCGGGTTCTCTTTTTTAAATGGTTTCTATCAACACTGACATTTTCAAACGTTTTCCAAAAAATCATCCAAACCGAATTGTTTGAAAAACTGTGCAATTTCTGTCAGACGTTTATTTGCTTTCCGTCTCTTTGAATCGGTTTGACAGTGTTGAGGAAAAGCATTGAGTTTTTTAGACCAACAAGCTCAGTGGTTACGATGCTGGACTCTGATTGGAAGGTCATGAGTTGAAATCCGAGCACCACTGAGCTGCCATTGCTGGGCCTCAACTGTTTCTCTTTGTAGACATAATTGTAATATTATAATATTGTAATTATTGTTAGTCGCTCTACCAAATGCCATAAATGTATTGGTAACCCAAGACTGAAGTTTTGATTTGAGCAGGTCACATGACCGTATCACATGACTAAAAATATCATTTAAAAATGTTCACACAATATCATGAAAACATCATTTTCATATACATTTTCAAATAAATAGATTTTTCTATTTTCACTGCACATAAACATTATCTCAGTGTGGAAGGAAATCCAAAACAAATAGATATCCGAATTTATTATCGGAATATTTCGGTATGATGTTGGGCCACCACGAACCACCATTTCTCTGAGATGAATGGAAGACATACAATTGTATAGGATGTCTAGGGATGTCATAGGGATACATTTTTTCTCCAATTGAACTAGAAGACCCACTACAAACCACTTTCCTGGAACTGTACTTGAGGGATGAATGCTGTTTGTGCAAAAAATTTGTTTTCCTCAGTTGGTGTTTTGATAATAGTGATTGACACCTTCCATTGACCAAAGACCATCCTCAGGAACAAGACCCAGATACAACTTTCTACTTTTCATTTAAACTCATATCTGTATTTCACACAATCATTACAATGTCATTTAACAGAATGAACACAGAGTCCAGTTGTTGAGCCAGAATTTCCCTCAGGGAAATGTGATGCTTTTGCTTTGTTTGTGTTTGCAGTCTGACTGAAACGAGCCGCAATTTGTTACATTGGCTCATGTTTAGAAAATGAGATTCGCTGCCAGTTTTTTTTTATACGTTTATCGGTTCTGCTACCATCATTTTTCATGCGCTTGGGTCGTGAAAAACTTTTCTAGGGCTGCGTTCACAATTTGCAGAACCATTTAACAACTCCTGGACTATATGATGAACGGTACACAGTAAATACTGAACTCTATACAAAAGTGGTCGTTTTTGTTCAGGTAGAATCTGTCACCCCATTATGAACCAATCTTTTTCTCCTTTTCTATCTGTTACTTTTCAATCCTGTCATAGTCGTTTCATACCAGATGTTATAAACATGCTTGTGTATCTGTTACATTCCAGTGTGCCATTGCTGCGGTGCACAGTATGTTGTTTCCATCTCTTGTATTAGTGGTTTGATTATATTACTGCATATCTATGTTTGTCTCAGGACTTCTAGCCTGATCACTTGGCTCAATGTGGCTCAATGAGAGGTAATTATACTTCAAGACTCTTCTCTGTTCTGGCACCGAGGTGGTGGAATGAACTTCCCCTAGATGTCCGAACAGCAGAGTCCCTGGCTTCTTTAAGCGACGGTTGAAGACCTAATTCTTCCTGAAACACTTAAATTAGCACTTTCCAAGTTTGCTTTGTAAAAATCAAGAATTATAGTCTGATTTATATTAAGTTTGTAATCTAGTGTACCAGTGTAGATTTATTCATTGCTAGAGATTTAAAGCACTTTTGGACATCGCTCTGGACAAGGGCGTCTGCTAAATGGCGCAAATGTAAATGTAAATTGTGTTTTAAAAATGACCATGCAACATCTATTAGGTACCATAGGTGCCATCTAAATGCTAGTATATTTATATTATTTACTAAAAAGAATTTCAAGAAAGATTAATTCTGCCTCTAGGTTAAAAAAAAAAACCTTGACGTTTCTTTGTCAGTGCGATTTTTAACTCTTGATACGTAAAGCAATGATTCTGGTAATACACCGAACAGTTTGATAGTCTGACACACACACACACTTTGCTGAGTAAGCTAAGACCAACCACACTAACCACAGCGCAGCATTCCACTACACCCATGGGTATTCTCAGCAATCTGTCTGGCCAGCTGGCTAATACAGCACACCAATCTGTTATGAAGTGGGGGTGGGGGGTGTTTGTGCATCTCGCCAGATCCACAAATAATCAGGCCTCCAGTTCAGCTTCTGATAAGTGGAATAAAAAACATGATATCTTCGACCACAGCAATTCAAGTCATTCATTTATTAAAAAAATAAATAAAAAAACATACAGTTTTTATGTATTTAGAACACAGATCGTGATGATTTCTGATATCGGCAATCTACTGAATAGTTCTAAACGATGCCTTGCTTAAGTGAAGTTTAATGGTAGCTTCATATTCAGGGTCGCTGTTGTCCCACATTTATCCCGTTCCACATTTAGTCCCCGTGCTCTTATAATAACCTTCACCTGTGGAGATTTGTGCTCTTTCAACCACAAGGATGTTGATACAGTCAGGTACTCGTGTAGGTGAGAGCGAGGAGACCTGGGGTGCTGTCAGCATGAAAGATTTATCCCAAAGGTGTTCATTAGGGTTGAGGTCAAAGCTCTATATCAGGTCTTTCAAGATCTTCCACTTTAACTCTAAGCCGGCTTTGTGAACAGGGGCATTGTCATGCTGGAACAGATTTGGGTCTCCTAGTTCAAGTGAAGGGAAAAATGTCATGTTACCACATTCAAAGACAAGTATGTGTTTTGGTTTTGAATCACATATGGCTGGAAATGTCATGTGTCCGAATAATTTTTGTCCGTATAGTGTATTATACAGAGGTTGAAAGAGAAATAAATTATTCTACTCAAGTAAAAGTACTGTTACTTCAATAAGAAATTTACTTTATTAAAATTTACTGAGTTACTTTTTTTAACAGCTGGGATATTTAAGTGTAGTTCAAAAAAGAAATAAATTGTCATTTATGATAACGAGAGAAGTCACAAATGCAGACTCAGAATTCAGGCAGTGAGCGCACGCATTAAACAACTTTCAATTCGATGAGTTTAGCATGTTTGTTTTCCGCCCCTTCAACCACTCAGCAGTGCAGTGGTTTCCGGGGCGCAATTCTTTCGCCCTTGCATTATTTTTATTTTAGATATTTATTTTTATTTTACACAGTAACGAACATGATTTCAAATGTAGCTCAGTACTCAGTACTTAACATACTTAAATGCTTAAGTATCTTCAAACAAACTTCTTTCATGTTGCCATTTTGGAGTATTGTTTGTAGAATTTGGTTGAAAATAATGAATCCATTGGTTCCATTTTGGAAAAAAGCCGTAACACAACATAGTGGGAAAAACACAAATCAAAACACAGTGAAGTAAAAGTAACTATATTGTGATCACATGAACACTTACAGATCAACTCTATTCAACCAATTGTGACTTCTGATGCTAACAGGCTGTACCGCGTCTAAAATATTTTAAATTATTTATTTTCCTCCGATTCTGTATAACAGGCTGTTTTGTGTGAAGTAAATATACTAAATTATTTATCAGGATGTAACACTGCAAAATCCTAGAAACATTTAAATAAGGTGAATATTTATTTGCTGTATAGCAGGACAAAGTTCTCATCAACAGAGAACTTGTATATAGCCAGTACACATGCTAAACTGGGCCTATGTTAGATGTGTGTGTGTGTGTGTGTGTGTGTGTGTGTGTGTGTGTGTGTGTGT
>JAAIIK010000078.1:4420358-4435466 GCA_014706435.1 Silurus glanis
TGTGTGTGTGTGTGTGTGTGTGTGTGTGTGTGTGTGTGTGTGTGTGTCAGTAGGTTTGTCCAGCATGTGCAGTTGTCGCCAAATACGGAGTTTCAGTTTTCTCTCCTCAAGGCACATGTTGCCAGACAGCTGCTGGATGAGAAAAAAACCCTCCTCTGATTATAAGATGTATTATATCAGAAGGGAGGATTCCAGAATCGCATACTTCAGCACTTTAAATGCTCTCCCTAAAATACCTTGAGCTTTACGTCAACACTTTAACCGTGCTTCAGTCGCTAAATCATATGGCGCTGATCTGAAGGTATGCTAAATTGTGTGTATGTGGGTGTGTGTGTGTGTGTGTGTGTGTGTGTGTGTGGTGGTTAGGGAGACCGTTTTGGCCAAGTAAGCAGTTCATACAGCTTGAATTATGGGTAATGTGGTCTTCACAAAGGTTTACATGTGTATGTTACGAATATCAGTATTTCTGACGGATGTTGGTTTTCTCAGGGTTGATGATGTCATCGAATGGGGGACCAGCCGCTTTATTGGAACTACATTTGAGCGTTTGGTGTGGAAAAAGGGTCTTCTTTTGGAGCTCAGCCAAGCTTGATGACACATTGGCAGGCGCACCTTGCTCCACACACACACACACACACACACACACACACACACACACACACACCTCTTCGACAGCCGTCTATGAAACGTGATATGATCATATACTATTGCATGACAAGCCACTCAGTATGTCTGTGCATGTGTGTGAGTGTGTGTGTGAAAAAGGGGAGTGTGTGGCCATGTATTTATCTTTTTTTTCTACCAGGAGCAATATATTCTTTAGGATCGTACTATGTGACAGTTTCGAATTTGTGAGGACCTCGAACTTGTTCTCATGAGGAAAATTTTTCCTCAGAAATTAAGAAGGTCCTTACAAAGACAGTATGGCAAATGTGTGTGTGTTTGGGGGGCTGTACTGTCAAAAATAAGATACCCCAGAACCCGGGGTCACACTGCACTCAGGGTAAAGCAGATTTTTTATAAAGCAGTAATTACTTCTGGCCTTGACCTCACATAGAGTGAGGACTTTCTACTGCCACAGTGAGGTAACAGAGAGGTATATAATACCTAGTGTACTTTACACTCTATTAGATATTTAGAATGGAAAATAGTAAAGCAGGCTGTATACACTGCATTTATCTTTGTTTGAGTTGTATTAGAGCAGTTACAGCTTGACTCAGCCAATTAAAACTAAACTGCTGTTTTATATATATAGATAGATAGGTAGATAGATAGATAGATAGATAGATAGATAGATAGATAGATATGCTGAATCTCTTTATCTAGCTAATCTTAGATGAACAAGTAGGTGAATAATGAGAATTTTGCTTCAACGCACCAAAACTAACAATAGACCTAATAGTTCTGAATGTGCAGCACAAATCCGAACAGAACGGCTCGTCTATGCTTATTTGCAAAATCTGATTTGGTATATCAGGAATTTAAGCTTTAATCAATATTTGCTTTCTGATTATCCGTGTTTTCAGTCAGGCCACCCTCAGACACATTTTTCTATGTGGAGTGAAATGCTGAAACACTCTAATTGGGAGAAAAATATAAATTGGTAATGGATATTGATTCATTTGTCAATGAAGGTGTATGTGCTGATTCGGACACAAGGCCATTGCATGGCACAAGCACACCCATTTCTGCCTAGGAGCTATGTTTTTTGGATGGTTGGAAGAAACTAGACAACCTGGAGGAAACCCACACAGGGGAGGAACTCTGGAGCTGGTAACTATGGGTGAAGGATCAATGGAGTAACAGTAGGTCTCCTTAAAATCTGAGAAAAAAGTACCTATGTGTGATTAACCATGAGTAAAATAACTACAGGCAAAGGAACCAATTAGGAAAGTAACTATGGGTGGAGGATTCATGAAGAAACTGTTGATCAAGGATCCACTGGGAAAGTAACTATGATGAAAGTGTCAAAGGGGAAAGTAATGATTGATAAAATTTCCATGGAGAAAGTAACTATTGGTAAAAGGAACCAATTGTAATTATAAACCATTTGGAAAGCATCTATGAGTGAAGTATTTATGGAGAAACTGTAGGTCAATGATCTATAGGGAAAGTAACTGTGAGTGAAGGTTCCTTGGGGAAAGTAACTATGGATTAAGGATCTAGTAGAAAGTAACTATAGAAAATGCAACCAAATGAGGAAAGTAACTATGGATCCTTGACCTATTGGGAACGTATCTATGAGTCAATGATCCCTAAGGAAAGTAACTATAGGTGATTCCATGAAGAAACTGAATGTCAGGGATCCATCGGCAAAGTATGTATAAGTGGAGGATTCAGGGGGAATCTGTAGGTCAAGGATCCATGTGGAAAGTAACTATGAGTGAAGGTTTCTTTGTGGAAAGTAACTATGGATGAAGTATCTATGGAGAATGTAACTATAGGTAAATGAACCAATGGGAAAAGTAACTATGGGTGAGGGATTCATGGAGAAACGATCCCTGGGAAAAGTACCTATGGTTGGGGAATTCATGGAGAAAGCAACTGTGGATTAAGGATCTTAGAAGAAAACATAACAAAATATGGAAAAAGTGAATGCTGTAAATATTTTCCAGATGCACTGTACATATTAACAACACAGTTAAGTAAAAGTAAACATGCAGATTTTAAAAACTACTTTAAAAAGTAGAAGCACACAAAAAACAAACAAAAAAAAAAAAACTAATCAATTACACGAGTAAATGTAATTCGTTACTTTCTACCACTGGTATTATAAAATCTTTGGATTCTTATTCAATATTAGATCTACTGGATCTCTGCAAATAATTCTGACAGATCAACTCTATTCAACTAATTGTGACTTCTGATGGCACCAGGCTGCGCCACATCTGAAATGTTTATATTTTCCTCAATTCTGTATTACAGACTGTTTTATGTGAAGTACATTTGCTAATTTATTTATCAGGTTGTAAGACTGCAAAATCCTAGAAAGTATCTATGTATGGAGGATTCCTTGCATAAGCCACCATGGCAGATCTATGGAGGCAATAATTCCAGTCCAAATATCTAAATCTCAGTAGGCATCTCTCAAATTCTTTTTCCTCCTGCTGGAGTAAAAATTCATGCTTCTGCCACCAAAAATAAAAATGTCAGTGTAAAGGAAGCGTGCTTGTTTTTAGAGCTTTAAGGATCTAGTTGTCGGACCAGCTGCCTTGGAGCTTAAGGATAATTAAGTCCTTGACTTTCTTCTCGAAAATAATGCACAGGTGGCAGCCGAGGGGTCACACAAGCCAGATAGGGTTTTGTCCCAGTGGAGTAGTGTTCAAGTTACCACACGACTCGCTTCATGCTGCGTGTAATTAAGAATATATGGGGTAATTGAATAAAATCAGTACTATCATCCCAGACGTGTAGCAATACTGACCTCTACTGGACACTCAAGTACTATTGTTGGTCTATCTTCAGTGTCAGGTAAAGGAGAAAGAATCAGCTCGGGGTGATACTATCTTCACACCATCCTTATCGACCCAAATAATAACAGCAGAACAACCTAAACTTGGTGAAATAATTGTCTTGTCTTACTCTCAGTCTCGAATAAACTACACTGCTGTCCTCCACAGCTGTGGGATCTCCTCCGAACCCTGCACAGCTGTTCCTCACCCCCGGAGGAGATACCACATTTACTAACTAAAAAAATAATTATGAAAAAATAGCTATTATGTAAAATTGTGCTTTTTTTGGGAGGAGTGTCCAGTGTAAGATCATTGTAACAATTGTAACATCAACACACTTTCCTTTAATTTTATTTAATTTTCTGGTTATGTCACGAGTACAGGAGAACGGGGAAAAGTGGTTGGTGGGGGAATAATGATGATCCGAGTCAATGAAAAAGTCAGGATTTTTATTACTAGAAACATATAATCTCAGAGCAAAAACAATGCAGCCACAATTTAAAAACATGTCTATTTCTTTACTCCAACATTCTACATTATTGGTGTAAAGTACAAATTTTAATTATTGCAAAATTGCTTCAATGTGGTCCAGTTTCATTTAAGACTATTTAATCAATTCATAACATTATCCTATATTGTAGTGTTGGAAAGAGTAGTTAAACGGTTGGATTCCTTATCAGAAGGTTACGAGTTCGAATCACACAACTCCTATACCTCCACTGCTGGGCCCTTAACCCTCAACAGATCAGTTGTATGAATGAGATAATTGTAAGTCGCTTTGGATAAAGATATATGTTTAATGTCGTAAATGTAATGTTTATAAATTAGTAGGTTTTTATGTAGTTATGCCATCGACTTCTCATAGTTGTTTTTGGCGCACTCTGCTGGTCACTGTGCTGTAGCGCTTGGTGTTTGCAATGAATGTTTTTTTAGTGGTGATCGTTTTATTCGTAATAATTTGACGCACCAACACGAACATTTCGTTTTTCATCATTTACTTTTAGCATTTGTCCAAAAATAGTAAAAAAAAAAAAATATATATATATAGGGGAAGAAAATTTAATATTGAAAAAGCACATCGTTATACAAAGTTTGTACTCATACTGTATAAAACCTTTTTTTAACTCTTGATAAACATTTTCATGCTGAAGATTCAGTGTCGATTGGTCCAGCAGTATTGATCAGATCTCTGGGCAAACTCTCTCTGGCATCCTGCATTCGTTTACGAGCCCTCTGGAACGCCTCTGCGCACACACACACACACACACACACACACACACACACACACACACACACACACACACACACACACATTTATTTTACCTCTAGGATCCAATTACAACCAGTGTTGGGGGTAACGCGTTACAAGTAACGTGCGTTACATAATAATATTACTTTTCTGGAGTAACGAGTAAAGTAGCGCGTTACTTTATAAATTTACGAACTAATATTTGAGTTACTTTTTTAAAAAAGTAATGCGAGTTACTTTTCAGTTAAATTATTTTGCATACAAAAATAAATACTGAATGAAAATGAACGTAGTCACGTAGAATCGCGCACTCATACGTGCGAGCAGCGGGAACAGAAGTTGGTCAGAAGCGGAGATGGCAAACTAGGGATTACATTACTGCGATGGAAGTATTCTTATTATTTTGAAATAGTCGAGGAAAAGGAGAAAGAAATAATGGTTAAGTGTAGATTATGTGTTGGTGAAAAGCTCTTGTCAACTGCAAAAAATACCACTTCAAAAAAAAAAAAACATCTGCATGCAAAGCACAGCACTACAGATGTGTGCGTGTGTGTGCGTGTGTGTGCGTGCGTGCGTGCGTGCGTGCGTGTGTGTATGTATAATGTTGAATATATGTAACGTTATGCAATGTTGCATATATGGAAATGGAGACAGAAATATAGAAAACTTTTGCCGACTTTCCACCACTGCAGATCTATAGACTGCTCAGAATAAAAGTTTTCCGTGGGAGACACATGTACGATGCCATCGCAGCGGAGAGAGAGAGAGAGAGAGAGAGAGAGAGAGAGATAGAGAGCAAATTCACAGCTCATTTGCTCTTTGTGGGAAGATAAACTGCCACGGTCACTGATAATAGCGCGAACTTTGTAAAAGCGTTCAGAATGTTTCAAGCTGATGATGAAGCAGAGAATGATGTAGACGAGGACGAGGTCATATTTACGGAATTGCACGAAGTTTTACGTGATAACAGCGAAAGGTATGTTCTCCCTCCACATCACCGGTGTGCAGCCCACACCCTTAACCTTATATACACTAAAAGCAGTGTACAGAAGTGAAAAGTATTGGGACACCTGACTTTTCCAGCCATATGTGGTTCTCCAAACTGAGTTGTCACAAAGTTGGAGACACACAATTGTATAGGATGTGGTGGCATTACATTTCTCATTCAGTTGAACTAAGAGAACCAAACCTGATCCAGCATGAAAATGCCCATGTACACAAAGCCAGCTCTATTAAGATCTGCTTTACATGGGTGGAAGTGGAGTGAAAGATCTTTCCTGTTCTAAAACTTAGACCAATATTATGCTTAGGTGTCCACAAACTTTAATCCAAACAATGTATATAAAGTAATAGGCTCTGAATGACTGCTGTGTCTGGTGCCTGTGTTAATGTACTGTGATACCACACTTCACCTAGCACATTATAAACAGATCCTTTCTGACTGTGGCCCCCCAGCTGGTCCAAAACAGTCTGACGTCTCTTCTTCAAAGCGCTGGCCTCCACAAACGCACTGCGATAAAACAGAAACACACTCGCATTATAATAAAAAATAAAAAAAGAGAAAATCTATTTAATACACACAAGCTTGTCTGATTTAAGAGAAGCCAACCGAGAATGCTGGATGCAGTTCAGGCTGAAAGTGACACTCCCTGTGGTCTGTGTGCGAAACCCAAACCGGCTCAGACGATCCCCCTGTATTAAGAAAAAAAAAGAATAAATCAATAAAAATAGAGTGTGAAAATTCCACTGCATTACTCTTTTTGTTACAATATTGAGTTACGATGGTTCGACTTGCGATTGTTTTCCATTTCACTATGACGACAAAATTGTACAACGATCTGGCATAAAATTATGACATCATATCATTATAACAGGTGAAGCGAATAACATTGATGATCTCTTCATCATGGCACCTGTTAGTGAGTGGGATATATTCGACAGCAAGCGAACAGTTTGTCCTCAAAGTTGTTGTGTCAGAAGCAGGAAAAATGGGTGAGCGTAAGGATTTGAGTTAGTTTGACAAGAGCCAAATGATGTCTAGACGTCTGGGTCGGAGCATCTCCAAAACTGCAGCTCTTGTGGGATGTTTCCTGGTCTGCAGGTGTCATTATCTACCAAAAGTGCTTCAGGGAAGGAACATTGGTGAACCGGCGACAGGGTCGTGTGCGGCCGAGGCTCATGGGGAGCGAAGGCTGGTCTGCGTGGTCCGATCCAACAGACGAGCTCCTGTAGCTCATATTTCTGAAGAAGTTCATGCTGTTGATGCTCGATGTGTCAGAACTGTTTTACAGTAGCAGCAAAAGGGGGACCAACACAATCATAGGCATGTGGTCATAATGTTATGGCTAAAACGGTGTATATACTGTATAGTTTATACATTACGGTAGTAATGAAAAGTGGTTTACAACAATAGAGTGATAACATCAAGTCCTCTTTGAATCTGGCTGCATCATACTAAGGGCACATGGTTGCTATATTTTGTCACGCCTACCTTGAATGTTCCTGGTATTCTCACGTCACTGATGTCTTCGAGTTCAGGAGTGCCGCCAATAAAGAAGCGTCTCAGTTCGGCCATTGTGCCAAGCTTCAGGGGCCTCCAAGTGTGGCAGGTTACACTGTGAGACCCTAAAATACACACCCCATACAAAAAAAAACCACATTCATGTTTTGAATGATCTCTCCTATTAATCTCTTAAGACAAGTGGAGGAGAAGTCTTACCAGGCGTCGTGGGAATGACAATGTAGCCATAGCCCTCGGTTCTGTAGCGCTGCCAGGAGTCCAGGGAAAGAACCCTGAAGTAGAGCACAGGCCACTGAGGCAACGACTCTACAAGCAAACCCCAAAACAAATGATTAAAATATGTGGGGTTTTTTTTTTAAACAGCTCCATACTGTAAAGCCACACACACTGGAAAAATTACTTACCCTCTGATTCGACTTCATTCCTGAAGAAGGACTCAAAACTGAAGGGGTAGGAGAAGAAAGCTATGTTCTCCTGGACAAAGAGGGCACAGACACACATTACCTTATCTATACGTCTAGCTATAGACTCTTAATATTAGATAATAGTAGCGGGTAATCCACTATCGAACAACCTCTAGATAATTGTATCAAAATGAAAAAGCAATTTTCTTTGTTTTTGTTCATCAGTTTTGCTGATTAAATGCCACAGAGTTGATTGCTGGAGCTATTGGCTATCAGAAGAATCCATACCGATAGTTTTTCCAGGTCTCCGGTCTGCTGTCATTACCAGAGCAGCCTGTAGAGGTGAATCACTGATGCCACGTGCTGTTTGTTTTTGCACGCGAGACAACGCGCTGCACGGAGTGCGCTATATTACATTTATCAATTACAATTTATTAATTACATAATTATATGCATTAACTAATATATCCATATTTCATTTAGTACATTTTCATGATACAGTACTGTTTTTTTTTTAAATAAAAAAAAAATTAAATAAAATTCCGTACTATTTTTTAGTGTTTCGTTTGTTTGTTTGTTTGTTTTATCCAGTATTAATTTAAAAAACTATTGGTTGGTTAATCGGTTATCAGCAAGTACAATCCAACCTAGCTATAGGTCAAATCCACTAATCGATCGACCTCTAGATAATAGTATCAAAATGAAAAAGCAATAAAGCCAATCGCTCTTCCATCGCTGCGGCTCGATACCAGTGTATAGGATATTTGTATTACTTACGAGTATTTTGAACGTGTTAATAATGGCCGTACCTTCTCTGTGATC
Organism: Silurus glanis; assembly: GCA_014706435.1. NCBI lineage: Eukaryota > Metazoa > Chordata > Actinopteri > Siluriformes > Siluridae > Silurus > Silurus glanis. The sequence continues at coordinate 4,428,807 of JAAIIK010000078.1, forward strand.
TGGGTCTCACCTTGCCTATTGATCGTGTTCGGCATGTTTGAGTAACACCAGACAGGCTCTGAGACGGCACACTGGACCAGTCTAAAAGCAATCGTGATATAACACCATGTTATTTACCTAGCCACAATCATATATCACAGTAGCAATGAGAAATAAAATGTAACACTTACTGTTTGGCAGCTCCAGGATAAAGTGAACATATAATTTGTCATACTCGTAGCCCTGTGCAGAAACTGGAAATAAAACAAGGGGTGGTGGGTATGTGAAAGAAAAAAGGACCCAAGACCAAAGCTATAGAAATTATGTTTGGGTTTTTGTCAATACTGACCTATCTCCCCGTTAACGATCAGACGAAGAAATCCCGCAGGTGGCTGCAGTACAAAGAAATTGCAAAGCAAAGATGACTATAGTAAGTAATGCTATTCCTGATACAACGTACACTATATTGCCAAAAGTATTGGGTCACCTGGTCATAAGTACGGTATGTGATTTTTAAGCATCGCATTCCACATTTAGTCCCAATTCCCTCTTATAATCTCCTCCACTCTTCTGGGAAGATGTTGCACTAGATTTTGGAGTGTGCTTATGGATATTTGTGTTCATCAGCCACAGGGGTGTTATGAAAGGCAGGTACTGATGTAGGTGTTCAGTAGGGATGAGATCAGAGCTCTAAAGCAGCAAGATCTTTCTTTCCAAAGCATGTAAATCATATATTCAAGGAGCTCACTTTGTGCACAGGGGCATCACCATGCTGGAACAGGTTTGGGTTTCCAAGTTCAAGTTGAATGCTAAATTTTATTATAGCGCCATCTAAAGGCGTTCTGTACAACTGAGTGCCTCCAGATTTGTGGTAACAGTTTGGAAAAGAATGACATATAGCAGGAAAGGTCATGTGACCCAATACTTTTGGCAATATAGTGTATGTGTAAATAGTAGGGGTGTAACAGTACATATATTCGTAAGAACCCTTTCGATACGGGCCTTTTTAGTATTGTGCACATGCATACCAAATGCAATCCTTGATTTAAATGCAAAACATCACGCAACATTAAAATGTGAGCGTTTGTTAGTAAATAAGTAGAACACACACACACACACACACACACACACACGTATTACCCAAATGGGGATATTTTTCAAAAGGAAAGCGTGGCAAAAGACCCACACTTTTATGTTTCTTAGCACACAGATTGTAGCCTATGCATTCGAATTCTTCTCGTACCATTTCGAAATCTTGTCCGACAAGGCTGCTGAGATAATCTTTATGACGGCTGTAAAGCTGTAGAGAGACACAGAGGCAGAGTTATCACACACACACACACACACACACACACACACACACACACACACACACACCTTAAATATTAACTATCAGTCCATCAAAATAATCCACTTCCACGGTACATGCTTACGTCTCTGTACATACGCTGCTCCCTCTGTTTCTCTTCAGCGCTTATGGGAACCGAGGCGTTCTCCAGGTAGAGCCGCCACACTTCTCTTCTTTCTCCCTCCGTCTCCAGCCTGGTGTCAGGGTCAAAACAGGTCAGGGAACTCTCATCCTAACTTTTTCATCACGAACGTGACTTGGACCTGCCTCTAAACTCCAATGTAGCTGAGCTTTTCACCCATATGTGGTTCTTCTCCAAAACTGTTACCACAAAGTTGGATGCATACAAAGACTTCTTCGGATGCAGTAGCATTGAATTTCACTTTCGCTGAAACTAGGAGATTCAAACCTGTTCCATCATTTCAATGTCCCTGTGCACAAAGCCAGATCTATGAAGAGATACTTTACATGGTTGGAGTGGAAGATCTCTGGCTATAGAGCTATAACCCAATAATCCTTTGGGATAAATTGGAACGCTGACTTGCACCCCAGATCCCCCCAACTCACCTACATCAGTACCTGAATTTACTAACACCCTTTGCCACACAAAATCATGGAACATCTTCCCAGAAAAGTGGAGGTTATTATAACAGCAAATAGGACCTGAAATGTCTTATGGTCAGGTGTCTATATACTTTCCCATGTGGTGTATATTTGGTGACACTTCATTTATTTCAAAACCAGATTATTCTGCATTGCTGCATGAGTCCAGTCCAGTAATGATAACAGAGCACTTGCCTGTAGGGTCCTCTTCCATTGTTGAAGTCAGGTTTTACTGCAAGCACTCCGTTGCTGTCGGCTTTTATGGTGCACAGGACGTATTCGTTCTCCTTCAGACCCAGGCTGTTTAAACAGTGACAAAAACAATGGCGTTAGCTGGAAGTCTGATGTACTTTTCATTAAAGGTCGACCGATAGTGGACTTTACCGATACCGACAGCTAGGTTGGATCGTACTTGCCGATAAACGATTAATCAACCGGTAGTTTTAAAATGAATACTGGATTTTAAAAAAAATCAAGCAAACAGAACACTTCATGTAAAAATGTTCTGAACTTTATTACAAAAACAAACTGTGCTAAATCATGAAATTATGCTACAGGAAATAAATATGAATATATGAATCATATAAATAAATGATACATTATAATTAATAAATATAATATAGCACTCCGTGCAGCGTGCAGTCTCACGTATAAAAATGAACAGCATGTGGCGTCAGTGATTCGCCTCTAGAGGCCGCTCTCGTACTGTATAACGAAAGTGGACCTTCTCAGTCCCTCCAGCAACAAACACAACCCGGAAAAACTATCAGTATGGATATTTGCCAATAGCCGATGGTTCCAGAAATCAACTGTCAGTGCCGATTAAACCGATGAATCGGTCGAGCTCTACTTTTCATTGTATACATCAGCACTCTATGCACGGAAAGGTATGAGGTGAGTGTAGTCTGTTGAATGTGAGTGCAAAAAGATGTGCTGTGAATTACACCATGAATCACAAGCAAAAGGGGGGGGAAGCGCTCAGTGCTCGCTAAACTGAACTGCTCATTCATGCATGAGTTTCCCAGCATTTTCACTAGCAAATGCCATTATGGTATCTTTTTTAAACCTCTCTGAGTACTTAGATCATCCTTAATCCTCTTTAACACATTAATCGAGATCAAGATCACTGTCCTTTTGTGTGCTGCATAATCAAGTGCCTCCCTAACAATGTATAACTGATCAGTTTTGAGTGACTCACTTCCCAGCAGGTCCCAAATCCGCCATGACGTGCATAGTCTGCGTTGGTGTGTTGACAGTGTGGCTGCTCTTCACGAACTCTATGGATGGCTCCCATACTACCAAACGGGCCTTCGGAATGTTGGAGTCTCTGCAGAAATGGACAGCTATGGTTTTACATGGAACGTATCAGAGAATTGAAAGATCTCCATGCGACGTTGGTAAAGGGAACTGGACTTACGCTGGCCGTCTGTCCTGGCGTCTGTGCCTGACGTTTGCCATGCGCTCTGCCAGGAAGGTCGGCTTGCTCTGCGCTGGAGTTAGCAGACTCTGAGCTTGCTGCTTACATGATTATAAAACAAACAGGCCACCAGCCAATCAGCACACAAAGTGGAAGAGGACTTGAAGCATCAGCCAATTCAATTCTACCATTATTTTGCTTTGATTTTCAGTACAGCAGAAAAGTCTAGATCAGCAAGGTTCCAAAATATGATTGTTTTATCTAATTAGTAGTCCTACAATGACGAATCCTTGATACTCAACTCGGTTTCAAAGATATATATAATACAGAAGTCAATTCCCACCTCCTCCCAGTTGGTGAAACGGTCGAAGTCCGTGTAGGTGAAAATGCGCCGGTTGCGTCTTCTCTTACATCTTTCCGTTTCCATAATTTCGGCGTGATACTGCTTCTCCAGCGGGGTCTGGCACAACGACTCGGTCTGGTACAGGTCCACTTCATACTAAACGTCAGTACAATGGAAGGAAAATCAGTGCAAAAAAAAAATTGCATTCGAATTGCGTTAAAATACGTAAAAATGTACTTTGCAACCTCGTACCTGGCTGAACAGCTTCTCCTGCCAGCCGACCACCAGCTCTTCCTCATCCCCAGCTGTGTGAAAGAAAAGAAACAAGAAATGTACATTTTTAACTAAACTCCAGATGAATCCTTACAGTACAGATAATATGCCTTATATATTGCGTCCAAAATGGAGTCATCCGGGATTAACTCCTAAATTGCTTGTACCTGATCGTGCTTGGGAGATTAAAGGGTTGAGTTCGAGGACGCCTCGCTCCGGGTTTGGCTGCTGTTGTAGATGGTTTGTGAAAGCTGCAGCAGAGGTCACTCGCTCAATCCGGACTCTGTGTAAGTAATAAGTAAACGTATTCATCTACATTTCTACTTTTTCTTGCCTCGACCTAGAAGCTGTTTTTTATTCATCCACCTTTAATGACCTCTTTATGCTTTGGGAAAGATGGTATAGGGGGACCAGAGGAACCTGGGGAGAACCTGGAGAAATGCCACACAGATATGGGGACAACATGAAGGACTCAGACAGGAACAGGATTTAAGCAAAACTCCAAAGCTGTGAGATGCCATCCATGATGTTTTCCAGACTTCCCATCTATTCAGTTTTGCTGTTCTTCTGGCATTTCGGGTTTCCTCCACATCCCAAAAACATGGTTTCGAGATGGATTTGCTAATCCTGACCAAAACCAAATACCATATGCATTGAATTATTCAGCCATCACATCATGTGTTGCCAGGTTCCAAGTATCCATCCGCTTTGATACATCACTGTAAACAGAGCAGCCTTCATGTAACATACAATACATTTTGCTCAAAGCTGTTTTTTAACCAATCAGATTTTGACTTTGGCTTATTCCGAGGCCCGCTAGCAGGCGTCTAGTCATGTCGGCATTTTCACGTCCTTTGATTGGATGGTCAGAGAGCGCACTATTCACAGCATGCAAACCTGTAGTTTAAATCTGTAGCAAACTGCAGAAGCTCAAATGTATTATGTGGATTGATTCACCACTGAAATGCGGTATGTACAAGTTTATTCCTTGGTCTCTGATGTGTTGTAATCAGCTTTCTGGTTGTCTAAAGATACCGCAACAGTTATGAATTTACGTCTATGGTTTTACTAAAGACGTACAGACCTTATTTTGAGGTTTTTCACGGCATCCCGGGAGCGGTACACGACTTCCCCGTTATCAGTGCACCATCCGTCAGCCATTATTTCTGCTCCTACCCTGGGTTGTTGTGGAGCTAGCTAGCTGAGGACCATGTCTAACACTACGACTATGCACTTTCTATACATTTGTTGAAATATGCAGTTATTCACCAAAGCTTTTATTCCTTCATGCAACAGTTATTAGATAGTAACTCGAATCAGACGCGTCCCGTTGCATAGTAACTACGGCTGGGACTCGATCTCGAATAAGAGTCGATTCTCCGATCACGGGCATTTCAGAGTCGACTCTGAAGCTTTGAGCAGTTCATATCCAGGTCTGCAGTGTCCTGTCTGGATCAATTCAGCTTTTAATATCATCATTATGACGCCACGGCTACAGAAATCATACATATTATAAAGAAAAAAAAACTTGCCGCTGCCAACATGGATCACTACAAAACATTTAAATTGAGAAATTAAGTCATTTTGTAATCCTATTTTTTCCCCATACGATATGTCATTTATATATTATATGATATTTGTTATATTATTCTATACTTATTAAAAAGGTGTTGAGGTGAAATAAATCGCTTCATGCTACATCAGAAAAACAATCTAAAATTAAAATTTTACTACATAAATAAAATGTAATTTATATAATAAAAAAAAAGCATTAATATAGACTCGACTCATGGAATCGACTTTGTTGATCGGAATCGACTCGGAGTCTGTCAGCGGTCGACGAGAGTTTAGCCGGAAGTGTGTCGCGCGCATGCGCGTCAATGGCTGCAAGCGTTTTGTTTGTGATCATAACACTGACCAGGAATCAGTATTAAGAAACAGGCGTTAGTCAGTGAGGCGTATAGGCGGTGGTTAAAGCTGATCTAGGAACGGTAGAGCGGAAGTTTCCGCAAACCAGAGCGCACGTGCTGGTAATGTATAACTGAATGCGACAGAGGTTCCTGCAAGGGAAATGTGAAGCTTTAAACTTAGGTACGTTTCTGTTAAAGTTTGTGTAGATGTACCATTGAGATTGTGTAGCTGTAACATTGAGATTGTGTAGATGTACCATTGAGATTGTGTAGCTGTAACATTGAGATTGTGTAGATGTACCATTGAGATTGTGTAGATGTAACATTGAGATTGTGTAGATGTAACATTGAGGTTTGTGTAGATGTACCATTTAGGTTTGTGTAGATGTACCATTGAGGTTTGTGTAGATGTAACATTGAGGTTTGTGTAGATGTACCATTTAGGTTTGTGTCGATGTACCATTGATGTAACATTGAGGTTTGTGTAGATGTACCATTGAGGTTTGTGTAGATGTACCATTGAGGTTTGTGTAGCTGTAACATTGAGATTGTGTAGATGTAACATTGAGATTGTGTAGATGTAACATTGAGATTGTGTAGATGTAACATTGAGATTGTGTAGATGTAACATTGAGGTTTGTGTAGATGTAACATTGAGGTTTGTGTAGATGTAACATTGAGGTTTGTGTGGATGTAACATTGATGTAACATTGAGGTTTGTGTAGATGTAACATTGAGGTTTGTGTAGATGTAACATTGAGATTGTGTAGATGTAACATTGAGATTG
>JAAIIK010000078.1:4443155-4471872 GCA_014706435.1 Silurus glanis
CTTTCTTTCTTTCTTTTTTTCTTTCTTTCTTTCTTCATACATTCTTTCTTCATACATTCCTTCTTTCTTTCTTTCTTCATACATTCCTTCTTTTCTTTCTTTCTTTCTTTCTTTCTTTCTTTCTTTCTTTCTTTCTTTCTTTCTTTCTTTCTTTCATTAAATGAAACTGTTATATCTTTGATAACTCTACCTGAGGTTGGTGTGTATGAGTGGTCTGAAATACAGTACTGAAAAGAACAGGGTCATCAAGTGAAGAAGTTCATATGACCAGAGTTGAGTATCTGCTCATTCCTCAGTGCAGTCTGAACGATGCTAAATTGCTCGAAATGCCTGGTCCGTTTACTGCATTCGGCAGACTTCCTTATCCAGACAATAAATTGTAAAACTGTTAGCTGTCATTATTATGGAGAATAGAGCATGCAGTTGTTGGAAAGCGTTCATGACTAAGATATCCTGTGGCGAGCACGAGGAGAGTGCTTTTGCTGGCCTCTTTCTGCTTTGGACCGTGGTATATAAGCAAGCTAGAGGGGAATTTAAATAAACAGATTAATGAAATATTTCAATATTTTATTGTTCGCCTGTTCCCTCACCACTCACTCACTCACTCACAGAGCACATTTTCAGTGTGTCACTGTGATGAAATGTGTTTTGCCTGGTTTTAATTCTGAACTTGTTTAAGTTTACTTAAAGATCATGAGTCACTTTTATACATTTGCCAAGGCTACAGTATGTTTAACTGAGATTGTACCTCGCAAAACAAAAACTTTAGCAAGTGAAAATATCTTGAATCCAGTGAAATTGATCTTGTACTTTCCATTAGACGATTACAATAAACCTAATGGTTTTTTTTTTTTGCGTGTCTATTTGTAGACACAAATAGCTTTAAATTTGACTTCTTTCTACACATAAATTCTTAAAATCAGCAAAATTATTTGGCGAAAACTTGATTTTAGAAACCCAAACCTCTAGGAATGGTCTTCTATTCGGTTTAGTGTAGTCGTGTAATGGGATAATCTGATCAATTTGATTATATTCCAGATATTTGCAGGTGATAAGGTGTTATCTTTCCTGTGAAGGTCTTCAGTTTAAACCTGAGCTTTTTTCCCTCAGTATATACACTCTGCCTTTACTATTGAAATCTTGCAGAATTCTTCTTTCTCCTTTAACCCCTAAGATAGAATCCTGGTTAGATAGAATAATATTATTACTTCAAGAAGAAACATGCAGTGAGTCATTTCTTTCACATGATTGCCTTTTGCCTGTCTTTCCCCTGTCATGTCTCAAGTGTTCTTCAACGTTCTCTTTCGATTAGTGCTTCATAAATCCAGGTTTAACGTTTTAACCCAGTGCTCGCTCTTCCTTAGCCTTTCCCGGAGGCTTTGGATTAGAGACGTGAGCGCAGCACTGCTGTTTTGGGTGTGTTTGGGTGCCGTCACTGAGAGCAGCGGTCCAGGGAAACCATTTGGCACAAAACAAAGACACTGTTGGCAGTCATTTCCTCCTCTCTCTCTCTCTCTCTCTCTCTCTCTCTCTCTCTCTCTCTCTCTCGCTCACACCCTCCCTCTGTTTTCCGTGCCTGCAGGAGGTGAGGCCTTCCCTAATGTGCCAAATTACTGAAACACTTGTAAACAAATACTGGCTGGATTGATGCCATGCAGCAGGGTTTTAGCACTAAAATTATACTCTGCAGCTCACATGCTGCTCTCTGAGTGTACAGGCCATTAGTTATCATTTCACCATGACATCTTTAGTTCATTAGCATAATTATGCTCATCCATCTATCTATCTATCTATCTATCTATCTATCTATCTATCTATCTATCTTTTATAATGTACAAAATTATATATATGTATATATATATATATGTATATATATGTATATATATGTATGTATGTATGTATGTTGACCGTAAGGCTTGTATGTGCTTTTTGAACATCCCATTTGACACTGAGTCTATTTCCTGTTAAAATAACCTCCACTCTTCTGGGAAGATGTTCCACCAGATTTTGGAGTGTGTTTGTGTACATTTCATTCAGCCACAAGATCGCTATTACAGTCAGGTACTGATGTAGGTGAGGTGAGGAGGCCTGGGGTGCAGTCAGCCTTCACATTCATCCCCAAGAGGCTCAGCAGGGTTGAGTTCAGAGCTCTATATCAGGCCACTAAAAATCTTCAACCCTTTCAATCAGATCTTCATGGAGCTGGCTTTATGCGCAGGGGTATTGTCATGCTGGAACAGGTTTCATTCTTCTGGTCCCATTGCAGGAAAAAATCCATGCTATTATAAAATTGTGTTCCTCCAACTTTGTGCTAAGAGTTTGGGGAAGAATTACAAATGGCTGATATGGTCAGGTGTCCCAATACTTTTGTCCATTTAGTGTATGTGTATTTTATATAAGGTCTTTTATGTTATATAACATAACAGCACGCTTGCTGAAATATTGATCAATTCAGGTTAAAGACGAACAGCTGTTGTGTAATTCTAAGTTTTAGAAGCATGCAAGCCACTATGTGTGTTTATGTGTGTGAAAGAGAGAGAGAGAGAGAGAGAGAGAGAAAGAGTGAGTATATGTGTGTGTGTGTGTGTGTGTGATGGTTAAACGGTAATGCAGCATGACACCTCTCAAATGAGACGGTGGTTGCCATGGCAAAGAGCCAGAAGCTCTCTCGGAGGGTGACCGGTGTGCGCCGTAAATGATGTTTGATTAGTATTTAGATCGTGCGCCTTTACACTTCTCTGTCTTGGAGCGCCAGACTGAGCGCTAGCTCTAAAGCTAAATATAACAATAAACAACACTTCACACACAACGCAACCACAGTGGCGCTTTTGAAATTTCACAGGTGTCTTTCAAAGGGTTAGTTGAGGATTCGTTGCTTTTTTATGAATGTCCACAGTCTATTCTAAGGTTCTAGCGAGTAACCTGAGAGAATTCGAATATATCAGGAAATGTGTCTGGCAATATCACACCACTTTTGTCATCGATCGATTGATTCCCAGTACCACAACACCCTGTGGTAACAAACCGGGTCGAAGTGGTCTAAAGCAGGTGGAAGTATTTGATCCATTTATGAGAAATTTTTGCATTGATAAATCACATTATGAGCCAAGGGTCACTTTGCTGTATGAAATGCATGCTAATTGACCAAACAAAGTGTAACTGAATCCAATACGGTGGCAGGAAGAGCAAAATGCAGCTCGGTCAGGTGGAAACGGAGCGGATGGGACTGCAGGTGCAGCGTAATGCTGATGGTGTTTGAATGTTTGACAAATCGATGAAAGACACGGTCAATAGTCATAACAGAGACTCCGCAACACACACACACACACACACACACACACACACACACACACATGGCTACCAGCACAGCATTGTGGTCAAGAGAGGCTGCAGCTGAAGTCTATGAAGTGTGTAAATGTATACATTAAGAAAAGAAGAATCACAATAGAGTTGTAACGGATATTGTTTTTTCATTTTTTTTCAATTAACATAGATGAATAATATTATATTAAGCGTGACTAAAAGATAAATAGGTTTTACTTGCGTTTGCTAATCGTAATTATTCAATAAATATTACCTTATGTTTGGTAATTAATGAATCATTGCACTACGATACTCTAGTCCAGGTTTGGAACGCATCACTGTCTGTATTTATAGAGACGTGGTTAGTGCCGAAGGCAGATTCGTCCTTTGTCCATCCATCCTCGTCCCTTTCTCTGCCCCTGCCTGCCACTACGTCCTCTTGTGGCATATATCATGATTCCTCCATAATAGCTCATCTGTCCGCTGTACAAGGAAACGTGTCACCGTTATCGATCTCCGCCCCTGCGCTGTTTAACATTCTCCGCCAGATTCGCAGGGAAAAACGACAGCGAACGCTTCTGATCGCAGATTCGCAGCGTGCTATACACAACGTATTTTTTGTCTAATCTAAATGCCAGTCTTGGAGACATGTTGACACCTGACGATTTGAAGGTTACTGCGTGCATGTGCCGCCATTGATCAGTTTGTGTCATAATTTGTGTGTCTCTCTAATGTTAAATAATTTTTTTTGTCTGAAATGTTGTTTTTGTTTGTTTTCCAGAGGCCCTCTAGAGACTCTTATTGTTCTTCCATGTTGTTTTTCTGTGAATGTTAATGATCTTATTACTGCCACCTGTGTCCCATTTTTCTTATGTATCTATAAGTAGTTTCCTCGCTTGGTGTTTAATTTCGCTTGGCCAGCCTTTCATGTCTCATGTAAGTTTCCCTGTGGAACCTTTTGTGGTTTATTTTTTGTTGTTTTTCCCCATTTGAGTCAGTCTTTGTATCATCCTTTTCTTGTGACTGATACTTGCATCCTGGCCTTGAAAGATAATCTTTTCTACTCAACATCTTTCCACTCCCTCTCTGTCTATATTCAGTAAATCTGCGCCAATTCTAGATGACAGGACGAGGACCCGAATGCCGTGTTCTGCTGTTGTAACCCCTTCAAGATTCCACACGTATATTGTATATGAATATTCTCTGCTCACCATTGTTGTAAAAAGTGGTTGATTTACAGTAACCTTTCTGTCTTTTCCTGGTACATGTTCTCTGAACTCTCTCACCAAAAAGTCATTTCCACCTGCACAACTGCTGCTCGTTGATTGTTTTTGTTTGTCATGCCATACTGTCTAAACTCTAGAAACCGAAATTGAGTTTTGAAACATCGTGTTACTCGCTATAGAAAATTTCATTTCAAAACGCCCCACAAAAAAAAAAAAAAAATACATTTTCAGACCGTCCTCTCACTTCCTACCAATTTCCACCTTCGCCTTGACTTCAGAGGGGGGCATCCTGACCAGGTCAAGAGAAAGTGAGAGACAGATGAACTCAAAGGTGGCCATGTCCAATTACTGCACAATGTGCCCACATTGAAGTACCAGAGGTGTGGGACACTAATGGACGTAGCTGCTGCATGATTTCCTGTCCCAATTTGAGCTGGCGTGAGCCAGTGGTGCGACCACAGCATGAAACGGCTAATGCTGCTAATGGTCCAGGAGGTCATACAGAGAGAGATGTGGTCACCTCCTGCGCTTTCATTTCGCTTTCGAGCCTTCAGGACTGTCCTACAGTGGGTACAGTATTATATTACTTTACGATATGTTATCGTTTTAATGACGCTTTTTAATCATTAGGCTTTTCCTTTTTTGCTTAATGAGCTAACCAGATTTATTTTGCTCCATTTGTTTATCTGACTTTACCCAACAAATGAAATTGAGCCGAGTCTTATTGCACTTTTCAGGCGAGTGAAAATACGAGGCGACCTGTTACATATGATTGCAATCAGATCCCTGCAAAGTTATTGTTTGCCAACCAGAGTCTGAGACACATGAGTGGTCGGCGGTGGTAAATATTCGCATTTTCCCTTTAATTGGTTTGTCCAGAATCTAAGTTTCTTTATAATCCCTTCATATGTTCATATGTATTCGAGATTCCTTTCGTCTGGGGTTTTTTTTTTTTTATGTTCATGCACTCCAATACGTGATCGTTTCTATAGTATCTATCTATAGTATCCTTTTACATTTCTGATACATGGGACGTCTTCAGGATGTCTTGGACTAGTAAAGGCATGGCTATTTATTTATAGCTTCTATAGAGTAAGTGATAACAAGAGTCAACTTGAAATGTCCAATAAATGGATAAAATGTATTAAGTTTAGCATTTTAATTAATGAATGCTAGCTTATAATAATAATATGGTAAAATAGAATAGAATAAAATTTTATTTGTCACATCATTCATAAATATTACAGCATGTAATAGTGCTTTTTACGACTGTCCAATGCTAAAAAACTAATTGAGATAGAATATTAAATAAAAGAATAAAAATATACATTCTAGAAGTATAAAAAAAATAAGAATTTTTAAGAATTTATCTGCTAGCAATATGATTTCATAATGGAAAATTCCCAAACTTTTGCGTACGAATTTTTACAAAGATTAAGATTAGGGTCACGAGTGGGTCAGTGGTCATATCTATTATTGGTTATAATTTAATAAAAAAAAAAAACAGGAACAAAATAGTGCTATTATAGTGTAGTAAATAGTGTATTTGCTAGTTTACATTCTTATATCAAGACCTTTTTTTCTTTTTTTTTTTTTTTTGGTTATTAAAGGACCAGCTGGAATTACGATAAAAAAAAAAACCCCTCTAATATTAGGTGGCTGCTGGTTTCTCTAAAGGCCTTCACAAGCCAACGTGTTGTGTTGATGTTTTTATATTGATTAACTCTCATAGGCGGCCGTATGCCTCGAGTTTGATTTACGAGACTCTTTTGTTTTCACATTAGCCCTCGGGGCTGATTTCTGGCTACAGCATGCAACCAAATGGTCTGGTCCATATTAAGTGTCGAACTGGATTTTTCCATACAATATAATCGATGACTATATCATCGTATATCATATACTATTGTATATTTGTGTCAAATATTTCAATGCATATTAATGTATATCATGCACCTTATGTTTCTTGGTGTTGGTTGTTTAAGGCTTTTCCGTACACCAAATCCAAACCCTGACCCAGATCGGTACCCAGGGTTAGGTGTTTATATTTAAACCCAGAACACAACCCAATGTTAAATATACAGTAACAAACACACCGAATCAGTAGCTGCTGTAAATGAGTAGAGCTGCAAACACCATGGTGGGGTTAATCGAGAATAACTAAACGAGTAAATCTGGTTAGTGGCACCTCGGAGAAGCGTGGCCCCTCCAGCCGTCCATATCCCTCCGTACTTAATGGTCTGCGACAGCAGAGGTCTGTGACGCTCCATCCGGATACGTCATTCTATTTAACCCTCCTACAGCTCATTATCACACTCCAATCAGTCAGTCGGCTAAATGGGACAGGAGAGACCACATGGCAGGAGAAAAAAAAGACTTCCTCAATGTAGATTAGGCCAATTTGTAAAGCCTGAGAAGAGGAGTTAACTGCACCAGAGGGCGAAGCACACCTTTGCTTTTCAAATAGATTTAAAACGCGTGATGATAGAAATTGAAATTTTTGTCAGATTGCATTTGCATTGATTTCCTGAGATTAAAAAATGACCTTTGGTTAAGTGCTCTTATTCACACTGTCATTTTGTGCGTTGCCGTTGTACACAATTTGCCACAGAACACCAGCTTATGCTTATCATTTTCTTGGTTAAATCAACATGAAATCCGAATTTTACTTACTAAGCTGACGCTGGTGTGAATGCATTGGATTGAATTGTCAAGTCTGGCAGACTGATCCTGGTTTCCAGATGGGAGAGATTCTTCCTATGCGCTCCTCCATGGCTTTTACTCATTTCAATTGAATGAAGTCAAAAATTGCACATTTTCAAAGAATCACAGGACATTTCTGAAACGATTCTAAATTTCTACTGTCTAGAGATTTATGTCAATTTCTCTGTGTATTCATTTCCTATCACGTTAGTGGGCCACAAAGATTTCGAGCAGTGTGTCTAAATACTTTATTAGCAATTAAATTCTTACTTTGTGTTGTTTTTGTGTTTGAATGTATATACATTTGTAATGCAAATAAATGTAAAGTATACACTTATTTTGGGTAAAAAGAATATTCATGGGAAAGCACACCCAACATATACTTTAGGTTCTTTGCAGATTTTCAAATCAATAGATTATAAATTCATACATTTATGCCTAAGGAGTGAGCCATTGGTGATACTGTTGAGGAAAAGCTTCCTAAGATGGCTTGCAAAAGAAACTTAAAGAAGATCCAGACTCAGAAGGGAACCCATCCTCATCTAGGGTGACACTGAATAGTCCAATTCTAAATAATTTGAAGTGAAATTCATTATAGTGTTATCATGATGTGTTGAACTGTTTATTAATAGAGACTTGAGTACAAAATAGTTTGTGGCCATCATACTCCTAACTCTTCATAGCAAAACTGTATGTATTAATTGCCAGTCCAAAACCTTGTTCATGGTTAAGTAGTAAGTTTTAACATCCACCAATCTCATGTATCTCATGTCTATGTGGAAACATCCTCAGCAGCATCCAAATAAATGAGAACTCCATCCAGAAGAAGAGAATCAATAGTGGGGCATCGTAAAGTCTTATATAACCTGCAGTTGTAGAATAAAACGTAATCATGCATTCGGATACGAGAAACAATCATTAATAATCATTAGTTAATCCTTTTTGAATGATGTTTTGGAAAGTCTGTGCAACACTAATTACCAATCATAAAGTATAATAATCATTTTATATTGGAAAAGAAAAGATGCTTCTTTTAGAATTGGCAATATGAATAACAATTCATCAGAATGTGTCATGAAACTTTTTGACCCTTCCAGATGTTCCAAGCATGTGTTTTGGGAACATCCCATTCCACATTGAGTTTCCATTTGCTGTTAGAATAACCTCCACTCTTTTGGAAAGATGTTCCACTAGATTTTGCTGGGTGCTTGTGGAGATTTGTGAGATTCATTCAGCCACCAGGGTGTTAGTAAAGTCAGCTGTTGGCGTAGGTGAGGTGAGGAGGCTTTGGGTGCAGTCGTCTTTCACATTCATCCCAATGGTGTTCAGCAGGGTTGCGATCAGAGCTTTATAGCAGGCCACTCAAGAGCTTTCACTGCATATCTTCAATCTGGAACAGGTTTTGGTCTACAAAAAACTTTTCTGGTAATAGTTTGGTGAAGAGCAACATGGCTGGAAGAGACAGAGCTCTCAATACTTTTGCCCATATAGTGTGTATCTAGGACATACACGATGTATAACGCATTATAACACACCACTGTATTTCTGAACTGTAACATTACAGATAATAGAGCATTTTGCGAGATTATGGACGTGAAAGGATTTTTGTTGCAAACAGATATAAGAAGACATTATAAAGCAAAATATGCGTAATGAATAAGGCATTGTGTAACTATAACTAGGTAAGAGAATATGACGCAGTTTGTTTTGAATATATTCTGCCAGTCCGTTATTATGCTGCATCTTTCAGCACTGACCTCACTGCGTCCTTCAGGAGGAGGGTTGTCACGGGCCAGGGGTCACATGACTCCGTCAGGAAATATGGCTGTCTTCAGCGGCAGGTGCTGCACGGAAGAGTTATGAACGCTTTCTCCGTGGGATGCAGAGATGAAGGCAGAGGTCAGGGATATTGATGGAGGCCAGCCTGCGCTTCTCATCCCTCTGAGGCAGGGAGCAGGGTGACAAGGGCTCTCTGTCAAACTCTGGCATGCAGGTTAATGTATTAATTGACTAGTAAACAGGTCCCTGGGAGAGACAGAGCCTCTCAATGACGAACTGTGTCTTGGCGTGTGGTGGAGGCGTAGGCACTTCTTCTCAGTGTTTCAGACACAACATCGAGATTAGCCAAAACAATGAAGGCGAAGTAATGTTAAGAAGGAATATGCTTTAAGACTATTTGAAAAGGTGTTTACTCTCACGTTTACCTCTTGTGCACTGTAGAATATATTTCTATATGATATTATAGTCATATCTTATACTTGGTTATGTTTGGCTGATCAGTGGTGGATGAAGTACACAAACCATGTAGTTGAGTTAAAGTAGGTCAAATGTGACCCCATTAAATGTAAAATTGCTCCATTTAAACTTTCACGTTAGTAAAAGTACAAAAGTATTTGCCTTTAAATGTACTTAAGTATACAAAGTACTATGATTTATTATTTCTATAATGTTCCTATTAGCATTTTTGTCACAAGACTCTTTGCTTGATCAACTCAGTTTATGTGAAAAGGCTCCAATG
Organism: Silurus glanis; assembly: GCA_014706435.1. Lineage (NCBI taxonomy): Eukaryota > Metazoa > Chordata > Actinopteri > Siluriformes > Siluridae > Silurus > Silurus glanis. Next base: position 4,452,903 of record JAAIIK010000078.1, read on the forward strand.
TGACTCTTAACACAGCAATCTATTAATAGAATGATATTAATGAGTCAAAAACTGATTGATATCTATTACAATTATCATGACCTTCTTTTAAACGACAAAAAAACGCGGCGGGTTCGAGTCAGGAGTTTCTTCTATCATTTATTCCTCTCGAAATCTTTAGCTTGCAGTTCAACTGACTCTTAACTGTGTGTTCGTGATAAGTAGATACAATCAACCCTCAGTCAAAACAAGTTCAAAACAGAGCTTGCGCTTGACCCTGATTGGTGGTTTGCTGCATGTTTAACCGGTTAAGTTTTTATCCACTCAAAAATATAGAGCAACAACTGATTTCACAAAATGTAGTCAATTAAAAATTTGGATATTCAGCTTTGAAATGTAGTGAAGTAAAAAAAAAAAAACACCACCACTGTGTCTGATGCTCCATATACTTTAAGCTAAATGTAGTTACAGATATGGTGTAGTTTTCGGCAAGATTTTCTGGATTTATGGAAGTTATCAGTCTCAGCCCTTTGTGACAATCAGTGAGGACACTTATGTCCTTTCACTTTCCAGCTTCCTAGTAAGTATATCCATGTCCAAGCTGTAATACGCTGTAGATACTTCGTGTGGATTGAACATGTTAACCATTAGCATATGGTTGCTCAGTGAAATTATTATCTAAATATATTGTACATAAGTGTCTGTATATCAAAGCTCTAAAATAAAAGCAGCAGAACAAAGCAAGAAGAAGAAACGTACACATCTGCTGCCTCTGCGCAAGTCATAATGTGGCGTAAAATGAACGTCTAAATTCATGGGATTGTATTGGCAGGCACATCTAATCAATCCGCTTCTGCGCAATGTGTAACTCAGTTGGATTTCACTATGAGGCAGAGCAACGCTTCCCTAAATTTCAATTACGGTGGCACTTGATGTTGCTCGGTCCTGCTTGTAAGTAATCAGGTTTTGAGTAAATACAAGGGAATAAAGTGCTGCTAATTTATTTTGTGCACATCGTTTAGCCTTTTTGGGTTTGTTTAGATTGTGTAATATAAAATGAGGTTTTTTTAAATCTCCATGATCAGCATTCCTGTATTTATGTTCTTTGATAGAAAAGCTATGTCTAATGCTTCACTTTATTCCTAGTTACCTTCCTATTAATTCCCATCTTGCAACTTTTCTGAGCTCCAAAATGGCCTGTTCTGGATGAATCCAATCAAAAGCTTTGGAAACAGGCATCACATTGGCATCCGAGTTTTATCTAATGTGCAGTTTTATTTAGAGAAATAAGTGTGTGATGCTAAGCCTCTGTTCCGTCCGGACTGCTTTTGGAAAGGGTCGTCCCATTGAGCTAAGTGTCTCTCGATGCGCTACTCTATTCTGAGTACCATCAACCACGTGTAATTACCTTAATTGTGGTAAGTTTGTATCAGTTTGAGTGGCATCAGCATGTCAATGAGGCGTCTCTCTATTGGAGAGCTCTTGCTGTTAATTAGGCAGAATTGATTCGAAAGAGTGATGCTGATACTCCTTAATCTACTAATTAATCACAGGTGCGCAGGCAAATTAAGAGACGCGCCATTTAGACTTCATCAAAAGCAGTCAATAACAATGGCCTGACGGGACAGAATGACAAAAAAAACAACAACCAATGCCTGTTTTATGCTACAAGCACAAAGCATTCTCTGCAACGGTCAACATTAAAAGTTAACAAGGGTTAAAACCAGCCGATTTTGCACCGAACAAAAGCGAAATGTCGTTTTTGAAGAGCCGACGTGTACCAGGAAAGCCACAATGTAAGTGCACTAACAAGTCAGCAAACTGTCACAAATTGCCTGCCATTCACAATAACAGAATAGAAGGCTGTTTGCCGTTAGCAAATGGCGAGGTGATTACAATAGATTGCTGCTGCTGTTCCACGTGCTTCCCCTTCACCTGTACCTTCACAACCACGTGACTTGGTTACGATGGCCTCCTTTGGAATAATGAGTGTTTACACAGCCATGTCCCACCACAACTCGTTACCACGTACCATCATGTCCAATTATGCCACTTATCGATTGTGCCACATTCTAAACAGCAATGACATGCACTGCTGGTCATTTAAGCTGTTAAACAGGGGGAAATTTTTGAATTGCCCCCACCTAAATGGCACTTGCTGTGTGTTTCTTACACTATAATGCTCCCCATAAAGAGGAAAAACGTACAACAGCAATTTCCCCCAACAGAAGAAACAGAAGGTGAACAAAACAAGTAAGCAACTGTAGAGAGGAAATCAGCGTAGTCTGTAGGATTTAAGTGGCCAATTTGGGGGCTGTTTTGGGAAAGTAGTCAAAGGTGTTGTAGCCTGAGGCTTTTATTTATTTATTTATTTTACAGGTTTTTACTGAAGCAGAGTTTAAAAAACCTTGGTATAGATCTATTTTGCCAACACATTATACGTAGTAATTTTTGTGCAATTGTGATTAGCAAAATTGTCCAAACTTGTTTGGGTACTTCATATAGTTATGATCACTATTCTAGTTTGCATTTTTAGAGAAACTCTTTTCTTAAACAAAAAGAATTCAGGCAGCTAAAACTCTTCCTTTTACCATCAATTACTTGTTCTTTCTTTAAAAGCTTGAGGTGGTTTGGCCAAGTATGTTTTTTGGTCTCCTCTTACTACAGGTCAATTATGTGTCATTGTTGGCTGGGGAACATCTGTGGATCTGCAAGGAGAAGCTGGAATCTCTGGTCAGGAATACAAAAGACTTGACTGGCCTACTCACATTGTTGCTTCCCAGACTAGCAAGATAAGCCACTTTATCTAAAATATGGGTACACTCTGGGGAAAAGATTAAATCTGGAACCTGATTTCAGTTAGTCTTTCTGAGGGACTCCTTAATTCTATGTTCCATGTATAATCCTAAACAGATGGGTCTCTCCATAAAAGGTTTAAGCTGTTGGAAAGCTGAAATATCGCCACTCTGGATTCTTCAAAGAAATGAAAGACTTGAAGTGGTCTAGGCACCTTACAAGGAATGCCCACTGATTGGCCCCCACTAAAGCTACATATAACAGGCATGAGCCCCTGGATGGCGACCCTGGAAAAAAAAAAAACACAAAACCTGCCAAAGTCAGTTTATATCTCACAGTTGATTTGGCAACATATGAAAATCCTGACCTTCGTTTTTCATTCCATCACCTTGATTGGATTGATCTTTATCATGTTCACTTCAAAGTTTGTGGAATCATTCCATTGCCTCATTGGCATGTTCAGCAATGATCAAATTCTCATCCATAGTACTTTGCACTTGGTAAAATAACACAAAAATGAAATGAGTGCATTAAACGTGACTGAGCCTTGGCATTGTGCCAAACCTTTGCTACATGTTATAAGACTACGTTTACAGTATTATAATTCAAAGTCAAATGCAAATGCAACATGCAACAATATCAATCATTTAAAAACTAATTCACAAATAATCAAAATTCAGTGAGCTACCACAACCCAGACCCCTCAGTCGTAGCCGCTCTGCTGGAACATTAGCATCTGTAGAACAAGTCGAGGGGAGAGAGAGCGAGTCAGGAGCACTGGGTAATATTCTCAGTGTGCAAAGTTTCCGCTCTAATAACGGAGAGACAAACAAGTGCCACTGCTGTGATGTATATCATCACTCCATAATTTAATTACACTTTAATGGGGTGGTGTGTGTGTTTAAACCCTAGTGGGGGTTTACTTACTCCAGGCATAAAATGTCAGCTTGAACAAAGGGTAGAGGATGGTCTGGTAATTTGCACTCTTTCAGAAAAAAAGAAAAACAAATCAGTGACTTGTCCTAATGCCAAAGCATGTTATGACATACTCAGTATGATTATTAACAGGAACAACAAACTCTTGTCAACCATCAAATGAAACCACCTGCCTAAGAATGTGATCATGTGTAGGTTCCTCTTGTGTTGTCAAAACAGTTTTGACTAATTGATGCCTGGACTCCACAAGGCCTCTGAAGGGGTGCTAGGGTATCTGGGTTCAAGACGTTAGCAGCAGATCCTTGAAGTCCTGTAAGTTGTAAGGTTGGGCCTCCATGGATGGGACTTGTTTGTCTACAACATTCCACAGATCCCCTAGTGGAATGCTGAAGTGGTCATTGCAATTAAGAAATACTGTTCCATGAAAAGGTGACCTCAATGTGCAACAATGTTTAGGTAGGTTGTACATGACAAAGTAGCATCCACATGAAATCCAGGACCCAAGGTTTCCTAACAGAATGTTGCCCTTGTCAAAGTCTTCAGATTCCTACAATTGCCTACTTGCTACTGCTTCAGATGCATTAACTTTGAGACCTAACTGTTCACTTTCAGACTAATATATCCCATCCCTTGACAGGTGCCAAGACACTGTAATGAGATTATCACTGTCATCCACGTCACCTGTCAGTGGTGTTAATGATATGGTAGTTTCTTGTATAAGACAAAGTGGTGTTTGTGGTGATCAGTCAATAATTACAAAGTGACGAAGAATTTATAATTTTGTAATAAGCATCATTATGGAATCCATTTGTATAAATTGCATAAATGGATACAAATTCTGCCATTTTCTTTAATAATGAAACATTGTTCCTTGTATATGTTACATGTATCCGAATCAGAATACTTGACTGATCCCACAGTAAAAACAAAATGTTGAGGTTGCAGTTGCTCACAGTTCAATTGAAGTCAAATAAAGTCAAATCAAATGTAAGGAATCTAAAATAAAATATACATATTTAAATCAAATTCAAATTATATTTGTCACATACACATTCATACAGAGTACGACATGCGTTTTGCGACTGTCCAACCTGTAAACATAAAAGATAGAAATAGAATATGAGGATAAAAATTAAGTAAATAAATAAAATAAGTATAAAGTATAAGCATTAAGTACAGTATAACTAAAAAGTATGAGAATAGGTTAAAATATAATATAATATAATATAATATAATATAATATAATATAATATATATACACACACACACACACACACACACTCATATATGCGGGTAAATAAAAATTATAAAAAAAAATATATATATATATATATATATATATATATATATATACATGAATTGCCAGAAAGGGATTTGTGTGTTTTGTCCATGAGTTAAAGTGTCCATGAGCAGTATAATGTGGCATAAAGTGACACTGTGCTGTGCAAGTCTAGAGTTAAAGTATCAGTCCAGAGTTAAGGTGTCATATAAATAGTGCAAAAATAAGTACACAAAAATAATTGTGCCATGAAGGAAAAAATTTGGTGGATGTTAATTTATATATTAAATATAGATTCTGTACACTCAATGAATTTCCAATCTTATTGAAATCTTCTTCTTCTTCTTTCGGCTGCTCCCATTAGGGGTCGCCACAGCGGATCATCCGTCTCCATACCACCCTGTCCTCTACATCTGCCTCTTTCACACCAACTACCTGCATGTCTTCCCTCACCACATCCATGAACCTCCTCCTTGGTCTTCCTCTTTTCCTCCTACCCGGTGGCTCCATCCTCAGCATTCTTCTACCAATATAATTCATGTCCCTCCTCTGCACATGTCCAAACCATCTCAATCTCGCCTCCCTCACCTTGTCAGCAAAACATCCTACATGTGCTGTCCCTCTAATAAACTCATTTCTAATCCTGTCCATCCTCGTCACTCCCAACGAAAACCTTAACATCTTCAGCTCTGCTACCTCCAGCTCCACCTCCTGTCTTCTACTCAATGCCACGGTCTCTAATCCATACAACATCGCAGGTCTCACCACAGTCCTATAAACTTTCCCTTTCATTCTTGCAGATACCCTACTATCACAAATCATTCCAATCTTATTGAAATATACTGTTAGAAATATCAGAAATTAAAAAGATGGAAGAAAAATCCAGATGACATATAATATATATAATAATATCTTCTTCTTCTTAATATATATAATTATATATGTAATAATATATAATAATTTAGCTATACAACAGTTGTTGCACATCACAATTATATGCACTGAAATTATTGCATTTAATTGCCCAAGATATTAACATTAAACATGTATGCATCCTACATTATTTTTTTCCTACACCAGCATACCCAGTTATTTTTTATTCCTTGTTTATTAAAGGCCAAAATGTCAAAGAACATGCACAAAACACGAACCAAGTTTAGCGATAAGGCTTGATAAGAGGCCATACCACACTTTCTGCATGCACCTGATGCTTTTTTGTGCATAAGAGATGACCTTGTGAGGTAACATGGATCTCAGAGCACACTGATAAACCAGTGACATGTGGAGACTTGGACAATAGGATTTTTATATGCATCGTCCCGCTTGGCATTTCAAGAGCGCAGGCTCTGTGGAATTGACATGTGCAGTGGGTTATTAAGCTAGAACGCAAGTAACCCTGGGAGGAGATTGATACACAGTGGAAAAATGGATAATATCATATCTTTTATTCTTATCGAAGCCATTGTGGTTGCTATTATGAAGTACATTAGAGGGTTAAGGGGTTGGAGCGGCTCCCCAGAGTGCTCAGTCACAACTGTCGAATATAGTTGTGAATACTGTTTCAGAAATAATAAACACGCCGGATCATATTTCAGAGATGGCGTAGCATGTACAAGGCCTCCAAACTAAATAGCATACACAATATTAGCACAAACATCTTTTATAGCATTGCTTAAGACAAGAATATTAATAGAAATATCACAATGAAGATAAACACATCTGAACACTGCAATTTCTCTCATGCTGCCATTCTCACACTGATGCAGGTTGCTAATTTTTGTTTTTCTTGTCCTGCAACAACGAGGCATTGCTACTGCAACCCTAGATAAACAAGTTAGCTCCACGAGTGGACACCAACAAGCTGTCTTAAAGCACCATGTTTTTTCCACTCCTAAACCCCGTGTACATCTTGTACATATTTATCTTGTACGCCATAATTTCAGATACTCATCGATGGTCACTCCTAAAACTTCATTGCAACTCAAATTTCTGACTCGTTTTAACTGCAGTTGCAGAAAAAAATTGGCTTTCAAAGTTTGACCAGTCTTAAAATACAACCCAGTTGGTTGTTTGTTTAAATAGAAACAGCCTCCAGTGTCAGCAATCAGTAAATAAGACAATTATGGGACACTGAGGTGGAAGTGTAGATTGATTGAAAGTCATGGATCATGTGCATGATTGGTAGTTAAATGCAAAATGCCTTTTGTGTGCATTCACACATGATTTCTAAAGTGTATAACCTCAAGCCTTTATACTGATACTCAAAACCCATTCATGAAGTTTTTAATGTATATATATATATATATATATACATATGTGATTTCCATCTTCTATACAAATGTAGAAATTGTTGAAAACAGCTATTTTTATTATGAATATAATATTTAAAGCAAAATGTATCTACATTTGATTAACAAAAACGCACACAAATGCATACCTCATTGCATTCTAGCACATATTCTCTTGGCTCCATTGTATTTTATTCACTATGTGAAAAACAAAAGACCAAAATAAATCACAACGTCATTCCAGGACCAAAGCTCTTGCTTGACATGACCGCATTTGTGATCTTTACTCACCCGGCTTCTGTTCGGCAACAGGATTATACCTCAAAGTCATTTTCCCTGCTTTTGTATCTTAATAAAAAGCTCTTGTGGCATTTATGTCTCTTTTAGCTTGTCCCTTGTGATCCTCATTTGCATACCGCCAAGAAAGGTTGGCTGCCAACAGGTCGGTTCACAATAGTGCGAGCCGCCGTGTTGCCATGCCGACAGGGACCTCTGCCTAGACCCCCGGGGAGGGCCTCCAGAGGGTGTAGGAAGCACCCGGATTCTCCTCCTTTGAATTGGGATTAACCCGATACACCCGGCCACAATAGCAACACATGTCCTTGTATCTGCTGGCGGCCCGTTCAGACCTGCATTACTGCGCTTCTAATAAGGATTACCCATAATGAGCCATAAGGAGTTAAGCTTGAATGAAGACTGCCTTAAGTGGGTGCCCCATTGCATCCTGGGCCCTTGTGTGTTTGAACACAAGGTGTAATCCTTTTCAAACTCAAAGGTGGGCCAACAGTATGAATATAGATCTGGCAAGCACATTGTGGAGTGCTCTTGCAGCCATCTGCCAGCCTGCTTTTCACCTGTTCCCATCTCTCTCGCTCTCTTTCCCTCTCTCTGTCTGCCTGTTCAGACCCCTTACACTGTCACTCTCATTTTCACTCCTTCATCCTTGTTCTTTCTATTCTCTTTCACTGTCATTATGTAGGAAGCTTTTGATGAGACACTTAGTGGTATAACATATGCTGCATTATGATCGTCTCAATATTGCAGATTTGCTTGTGTCCAAATGAAGGTAAATAACAGTTATGTTTAAAGTACAATAAGTATAAAGGTTGTGTGAGATCTGGCTCTCTTTACATTACTTCCTTTTTTCCACAAGAAAAGTGGCAAAAATGTTTTATGTTCAATTGCCATGTATCATTTTTTGATATACAACACGGCATTATGTTTATGCATGAAAGCTTTCACTAATTCAAAGTACAGATCTCCTTCCATTTTTAAAATGGCCCCGTCATCCGGGACATGTCAAAACAAATTCGCTCGCATTCATTTCTCCAGTTGCATTTGTTCAGTTTCTTTTATTTCAGTTCATTCTTTTTATCACAGATGCACCGTTCAACCTCTGGCACGTCAATGGCAATGGATGTCCCGAGTGGCTGCCTTCCCTGCTGACCTGCTTCGTTTTTAATATTGCTGCTCATCGTGATGCCTGTCTTCATTCTCTCCAATTACCCTGGACTTCAGAAGACATTTATTGGAAGATGGAGATTGGAGATGATTGGTACGCCATTAGCCTGCTCTTCACTCCGTCCTGCCCTCTCCTTAAAGCCCTCCGATGACAATGAGACGAGAGCCAGGCTACAGGCGGACTCAGAGGTGGGGTTTTTTTCATGAATGGAAAATCGACTAGGTATCAGATTTCAATATCGAATGTAAAAATGTAATTCTTTTTCAAATGTACACACAATAAACACAACTATATTTAATACATTAATTATTTTAAATAATCAGACCTAATGATCAGTTAACCATAATCATGAGTTCAATTTAAATCTCAACAATGAGATTGCCTCATTCTTATCTTCTAAGCCCAAAATATTCGTTTTATCGATGAAAAGTACAAAGCTTATACATTTAAAAAGAAGAAAGCACCTAAAATATATTTTTTTTGATTTTTTTAAACTCCAAAAATGGATGTCTGAATACATTTCAGATCATTGAATGCCATGTGAAATGTGGTAGCTAATTAGCGAGGCTAATTAAGCTAGCATGAAGCAGCATGAAGTCACAATGTAAACAGAGAAACAAGACAGAAATTGAGACAAAACTCAAAGAAATATAAACATGTTTCTCAGCTGTGGTGGGAAATGACTAATATTAGACTTTGTCCACCTTTAAGTTTTCAGAACATTTTAAAATTAAGTTGCGTGTTAGCATTGCAAGGGGCTGGTTTATCATCACACAGCATTAGCATCGGTTGTATTTAGATCGTAAAATTCTTGTCATGTCACAGACTAGCAGATTTGTCAGGTTTTTTTTATTTATTTATATATAATTTTCTTTCCTAGCTGTGTTATAATTGTTGAATTCCAGTGTGCTTTAGAAATGTGTTTGGTTTCACTCTTTTTAGTCCCAAACCAAAGGGAACTCGAGCATGGCCTTGAACCGGACTGCAGTAGACGTGTGCGATTATGCGGGTTAATCCCCCGAAAATCAGATAGCGTCCAACAGCTGTGCACGCCTGATAAAAACGTATCGTGGTGACAATCTAAGTGCTAATTTCTTTTAAGGCTTGAGCAGGTGCATTTGCTTGAGCTGTTAGCAAGAGCTCACTGGCTGCTGTGCTTAGTTTTAATTTTGAGTGTCTCAATACATTTGGTCCAACATGCACCGAATCCTTTCTGGTCCGATGCTTTGATTAATCTTGATTCATTTTTTTGTATTTCTGCTAAAATAATTGTAGCATTCTGATTATACCTCTTGGTCCTTAAGATATTTCAAATGCTGTGATGGCACTTCCGAAAATGTAATTAAAATTAAGATATTCAAAGATAATATTCATTATTATTGATTGATTTTCTATATAAGAGCAGCTCCGACAGTAGTACCAGGTCGACATAACCCAAAACTAGTAATCAATTTTCTCCATAGATCAAATAACATATAATTACATATAATTAATGTTCGTAGACTCCAGTGGTCATTGCTTCGTTAGAAAACGTTTTCCTCCACAGGAATGTCTTCAGGACAGGAGTTTACCAGTTTCTCGGCAACTGCTTTTAGCTCCGTTACATTTCCATATATGAATAACATATATGCGCACGTTGTCTTCACATCGATCTTGTTTTATTGGGGTCCAACAGAAAGCACTGTTTACACCTTCTGATATTCCATGACCGTGTAGGAAACCCTGATGTTCATGTCAGACATTGCCCTCATCCACGGACTCCACAATCGTCTCCCTCCCCTCCATCTCGGCCCACGATACGCCATAATATCCTATTAATGAACACTCTAAATTCAAAGTCAGCTGCTCATTTTGCAGGCACTTGCCGAGTTAAGGGGAGGAATTGGCCTGTCTTTATTAATACGCAGATGAATGAGAAGAGCCGCCGGGCCAAGGGCAGGCCGCCGCTTTTAACTAATCTGGCTTTTTATGTATGATTGTGGATCGAGACGTTATCGCGCTCGTCATCCGCGGCATCAGGAACCCGCGGCTTGCTTCTGTCACGTTTCCTAAGTAATGAAGTCGCGGCAGGCAAGGCCGTTTGCATCGCGCTAGACACACTAGCTATCAGCGTTGTCCTCTCGCTCTCCTTGAATGCTGCCTGTTCTATTACGCCCTGTCAGGTCGGCTCGAGACGGACATTGTCCCGTGGCACTTTTAAACAGATGTGATAATGGGGCGTGTTATAGATCGCAGGCCTTGCGATTGATCGATTGAGACGAGTGCTTCGAGTGATGTCTACATATGTGCAGAGGTTGACAGTGCAGGGTTTTTTTTTTTTTTTTTTTTAAGAGGTCTCTCTGTACTTTCATTTTGTGTATGTAACCTTTACACACCCAAGAAACTAGCTAGTTCCTGTTAGGTAAAACCTACATTGTAGAAGCAATTGTTCCATAAACTGGACACGGACATCAACATGGCTGCTCAAAGTATCAACAATAATCAACGTAGCTGTACCTAAATGTGTAGCTGTACTTAAATGCATTATACTGACCAACATACATATACCGTATATTAGATTGTTATATCTATAAATCAAAGAGTTTTGAGAAGGCAAGGATGTTTCCATTTGGTTCATATTTGGTTTTGGTTTTATCACTACATGGCATTTAGCTGGATTGATGGTGGGTAAGAAAAAACCCTAAAAACCTCCCCGCCCCACACACACACACACACACACACACACACACACACACACACACACACACACACACAAATGCAGATGTTGAAATTATTAGAGTGCAGAATTAGCAACAAATGTGCAACTGATGATTTATGAGACATGCAGTAAAGATACAATTTTGGACAAAGGTTTTTAAATCCACACTCACTCTCTCTCTCTCTCTCTCTCTCTCTCTCTCTCTCTCTCTCTCTCTCTCTCTCTCCCTCACACAGACACACACACACACACACACTCAGTCGTCCACCATCCAGCTTTGTCCCTGTCACTCTCAGGGGAGCCATGGTGTGAAGAGAACACAGCAGCTCTCTTATCCGAGAAATCTCCAGAGTGTAGTATCAGCCCTGTGCAGTACACACACACACACACACACACACACACACACACATGGCATCCTCCTGCCAGTCAGCATGAGCCTGTGACACAATCTGTGTTTGGTGAATCAGCTCTCGCACATCACCTCACACACAATCCGGCTTTCTGTCTTTCTCACTCTTTCTCTTCCTGTCAGGAAGTCCCGAGGCGCTCCGACTCGTCCCGCACGCAGAGCTACAGCTAATCAATGCAGTGCAAATAGTTTTATTGACAAGACAAATGTTACATCTGCATCGCCACGGCCAAGATTTGGACAAACTAAGTATACAGAGGCATGCATGAGTAACAGAACAATGAGGAGAGCGGAAAAAATAAACACATCTAGTGCCATGGTGTGAACATGAATAGAAAAAGGAATTATTTTGTGTCCCAAAGGAACATCCTTTGTGTGAATGTGATATTTAAACATAACGTAATCTGGTTAGGATAATGGACAGAAATAGTATTGGGACACTTTTCCAGCCATGTGTTGTTTTTCCCAAACAAAATTTGTAGGCACACGATTGTACAAGACGTCTTTGGATGCGGTGGAATGAACTTTTCCCTTAATTGAACTAGGAGACCCAAACCTGTTCTAGCATCACAATACCCCTGTGCACAAACCCAGCTCATGAATTTAGCCTTTTCATGGGTTGGAAATGTGTGGAAGATCTTGAGTGGTTTGCTGTAAAGCTCTGACCCCAATCCTACCTTTGGGATGCTTTGGAGAATTGACTGCACTCTAGGCCTCCTGACCTCACCTACATCAGTATCTGACTTTACTAACACCCATGTGGCTGAATGAATCTCCAAATCTCCACAAGCACATTCCAAAATCTAGTAGAACATCTTCTGAGAAGAGTGGAGGTTATTATAACAGCAAATTGAGACTAATTGTGGAATGGGATGCTCAGAAATCACATACCAATCTTATGGTCATATAGTTTAGCTTTATGGGGAAAAAAACAAATATCTTTTATTTTGCAACTTTGGTGGTAGCTCAGTGGTTATGGTCAGTGGTTCAGGCTCTGGATTATTAATTAGAAGGTCGGGGATTCAAGCCCAAGCTGCCACTCTTGGGGCCCTTGAACAAGGCCCTTCACCCTCTGTGCTCCAGGGGTGCTGACCCTGCGCTCTGACCCCAGCTTCCTAACATTGCTGGGTACAAGTACAAGTAACACAACACCCCTTTCTTTCCTGCATTGATGAAATGTAACACTCACGATCGCAGAAAATGCATGATTTATGGTTTGTTTCAGGTACATTCGATTTACATGTGATTGAAATGATAGGTGTGGCCTACAGTCAATACAGCTGAAGCCAATTTGCCTTGTGATCCAATCGGCACTCGTACGACAGGTTCACGATTCAAGTTGATTCAGTTGCGTTCATAACATGACCTAAAGACCTATCATACTTGTTTTGGAAGTCGAAAAAAGCATTTTTCTTCAAACGGCCGGCCGCGTAGCCTCTCTGAAGCAGTGGTGCTGGAGTGAAGTGTTGTTATCGGAGCTCTTCCATCCCTCAGTGTGCGAGTGTGAAACCGCAGAGCTGTCAGTATGTTTGCCACTCAACTGCAGCGCCACACAATGAGCCTTCTTTTCTTTTTTCGCTGTGTTTGTGTGTGTGTGTGTGTGTGTTTGTGTGTTGGGTGGCAGCGTTTGAGAGGCAGACTTCACACTCACACCTGTCTCAGCTTCAGGCCCTGCTGAAGGACGGTAATGAGTGTAGTATTCAAAGTTGGGGTGTATTTTAAAAAAATATTTGGAGGGGGTAATTTCTCAGGATTTGGAGAGAAAGACAGCTGTATGTAAAAAGGATTGCAGGAAACTGGAATAGATTTCTGTATATTTATTGTCTTCTTTTTCTTCAAAATTATGTATTTATTAAAATTAGTCTTCATGCTGTTTTTAATCCAAATACGAGATAATCGGCTTCTCCCGTTAGGGGTCGCCACAGCGGATCATCCGCATGTTTGAGTTGGCACATGTTTTGTACACTGGATGCCCTTCCTAACGCAACCCTCCCCAATTTATCCTGGCTTGGGACTGGCACTAAGAGTGGCTGGGGTTGGTTCCCTGACCGGGGATCGAACCCGGGCCGCAGCGTTGAGAGCGCCGCATCCTAACCACTAGACCACCAGAGGACCTTTTAATCCAAATACGAGATAAAAATATAAAAACAAAACACCGAATTTATATGTTCTTTTGTGACATTTGTACTGGCACAATGTTCTTTTTTTATTCATTTACTTTTATTTTTTATTACAATAAGGCATGATATTAGAGTTAATAATCCACTTTGTTCACTACACACATACAGCATGGGCTAGAAAGAAATTAGCCCCCAACATCAATTCATCATATAATTATGTGTTTATGTTGGAGCTCTTTTGTTTGGTTCCAAAAAACTCCCAAGCAGCTCCTGCTGCAGAAGAAATGTCTAGGAAGAGGGTGGAGTCTAACCTGATTTAGCTCCTCCTACCTGGGAGGAGTCCAGGAAGTGGAGACAACTCTGCGTTTTTCATGGCTGGATGTGTATTGTTGCAATGTTGTTGCAGAACATTAGGTGATATGGGAGGAATTGGATTCAATCCAGCTCCACCCCTTTGGAAACTTCTGAAAACTTCTACAACAGTACCAATCTCAAATAATCCTCCTCAAGACGTTTTACAAACAGCATATATTCTGATGAGGGTGTTTAAAACTAAACCACATTAAAAAACTGTTAAAGAATAGGGAAAGACTTGGTACAAGGACAAACTTACTTAATTTAGTTTGCGAGCATAATATATGAGAGTGAGGAAGTCATCAGTTTGTCCCTAATGTCCACATTTTCTCTTAAACGCTATCCATCTACAGTCATATCAGTTAGATATACTCTCATATCCATTACTCCTCATCGTTCACCTTCCGAAATGCTCTCTGATGGTCTGGAATAATTCAATTAACAAATGACCATCTATATTTGATTAAGGTTTTAATAATCGCCCGGGCCCTGGCCAGATAACTTTTGATAACAGCCCTGTAAAAGATAATTCACTTTTTAAAGTAATTACGCCGGCTCGATTAGGGCTCCGTTGATGGACTTCTACCATTCATTTGTAAGCAATTTGTAGACTCTTTAACAGTAAGTTACTTAGGCTTGTGGGATTAAGCTTCAATTCCACTGACTTAATGGACTTTTAATTAAGACCGTATTAACTTCATGCTTCAGATCATTAATATATTTATGCGGATGTTGGCATAGTTATATTGTGAAGAAGCTCGTAATTGGCTTATGCTAAAAGAATCTACCAGACAGAACATAGAAATTATAGGAGTTTCACATTGTTAAAAACAAGCAGAGCGGTTTTGTTGCAAGTGGAATGAGTTGGGGGCAGTTTTCCTAGAGAATTGATCCTTTTATGCATTAACCAATTTATTGTATAACTAATCGACATTAATTGAGGTAGTGAAACAACTATACAGTTTTGTGTTTGAGACTAGTAAGTCAAATCACAATACCAATGAAGAAATCTGTTTTTAGGTGTGCAATACCACACTTCTGAGCCATACACAGTAAATTGATTCACAAATTCTTAGCTCTCAGAAATAAAATACTTTTTTCTTAATGTTTAATAGTCATGGCAGGAGTTTTCAGTGTTACAAACTGCTTTATAAAGACAGAGAAGAAAATATTACTTTTAGCTATAATGCAAGTAATTTATGCCTCATAGAGTTTCTACAATAGAAATGTAACTATAAATGTATAAAAAAAAAATGCTGTTCAGTATTAAATGAACACTTGTAATCGGGGGTGAATTGCTTTGAAACCCAGTTCTACTGACAGCTGTACATGACCATGCTGTAACACTGCTTCCAGATATGGCAGATGCCGTATGCTTTGGATCATGAGCCCTGGCTTTTCTTCTCTGTATTTTTCTCTTGCTATAATCTTGGGACGCGTTAATTTTGTATCATAACTGGGCAGGGTTTTTTTTTTTAAGACTGTTACCAGTGTTCAGCTTGATTAGACTATCGCAATGATAGACTTCCACAATGATATGATTACCTCCTCCAAAGTGTTTTTTTGTTTCGTTAAGGTAAATTCCGTAAATGTAAGTATAAGTGTAAATGTGAAGGAAAAGAATTATGCCATTATCACTTTAGATTAGCGAATACACATTCTGTCGGGCCTTGCCGTTGATTGTCGACCTAAAACCTTATGCCCCGGAGTTTCTTTTTAATAATCTTGAGTAATAAGGCAGGTGTGTGATATTTATGGAAATTGGAGTACAACAACTTGAAATCACAATTTTACACAAAATAACACTGAATAACAGAATTTTCTGAAAATTCTTAATATTTGTCATTTATGTAATTTTCTGTATTTTTATCATTTAAAAACTATTCTGCTTATTTACCTCCCGACCGAACATAAGGGTTAAGGTGTTGGGAAACCAGAAACGACTTAATTGCTGACAAAGAGTGAAAGGTGTTCTGTGGGGAACCTCACACGGGGTGGAGGAGTGTGTAAAAAAAGAGGGGGGATGCGGTCTGTATGTCCCCTGCCGAGTGATGCATTGAGGGCTTGAATAAGAGGCCTGGAGGCTCTGCATGCTCTGGAGGACCCTTAGGCTGGATCGGTGTGGCCAGGTTTCATCAGACACATATGTCTCGGTCCCAAGCTGGAGAGGGTGAAGCTTCTGAATAAAAAAAAAAAAAAAAAATGCTGAGGTCAGGGTGGAGGATCAGCTGTTTCATTAACATGTTTCTTAGCTCGGGTTAGTTGCTACAGCCACAGTGTAGTGAACTCAACCTAACAGGTAGACCCGCCTACAGCGTTCAGTACAATTTGTTCAGTAGAGTCAGGGGGAAAAAGATGGTGGTGTCCTGATGTGTTTATTACCTTCACATCACAGCAATTTATCAGCAATTAGAACCTTTTATGTGGTAAAAAAAAAAAAAGAAAAAAAAAGATCAATTTATTGTTTACATATGTTGTGGAACGTTCACAAAACAAATTACTATTATAGCATCTATAAACAGTCATTATATTTTTGAGCCTGTCATTCTGAAAATTTCAGGAATAATAACCCTGCCTGCAGTCTAGCCCTTTCATAATTTGACGCATCTATAGTGAAAAATACAACAAAGGACACCCAGAACTGTTGAGCATCTAGAATTTGGACAGAAGACATGAAATGGTATATATTCTCAGTTTAAACATCTGATATGTTTTATTGTAAATAGAATATGGATTTATGAGATCATTTTATTGATTTTTTTTTACAAATATTCTCGAAATGGGGTTGTAAATGATTACTTGAATGCTGAGTAATGTCTGGCGTCATATAAAAAATAACAAATAATCCACTAGATTATGCATTTGCTCATTTGGCTGATGCTTTAAAAATACAATTGGTGCAGGATAAAGGGATAGAACTCGCCAGAAGGTTAAGGGTCTTGCTCAAGGGGCCCAACCATGGCAACCAGGCAGTGCAGGGATTCAAGTACACATCTTATGCATTGTAAATTGAGGGTGTTGAATCGAAATAAACTAATTGAGATACTGTAGTTGTGGTTGAGGCTTTGAGTCATAGATGAGAAAGTGACCGCCGACCCGCTGTGGTTTTGTGTCCTTGAGGAAGAAACCGGGAGACAGAGTAGAAAGACACAGTAGATTTTTTGGCAACACTGTTTATGTAAAACTCACAGCTAATATTTAACAGTGTAGTTGTAAAAACAAGAAATAAATAAACAAACAAACAAATTTAAAAAAAATCATTAGTATGAAGCAGATTTTTTTTTTTGTATGTTCATATTATTACTATGTACAATATTATTCATACACCAATTTATTTAATTAGCAAAGAATTGAAGAAATCTAAGGAAAAAAAAACATATACAACTCAACTCTGTTAGTCTTCAACTACAAATCCATGCGTTTATCATCACCGGTAATCATTTCTATGTGTTGGCATGTTGTAAACTGAGTGTTTCTTGTCTCCTCATTTTGACAAGCCTGGTGCGATCTTATGAAAGGAAAAAAATTCTCGTGAAGAATCAAGCTCCCGCAAGATTAAGAGGCGATAATGGCGGCCGTGTTGACACTCCCTTTCTAACTGTGACCAATTAATGACGGGTCGGCTTAAAGAGCATTTCATTAGGGTTTTTTTTGCTGCCCTTGGCCATGGCGCTCAACTGCGAGCACTCAGCAGAAAATAGATTAAAACATTAACTCCTGCGAGGCTCAGAGCACTGAGGAGACGAAGCCTCAAGGCTCGGTACTTGGTGCTCCATCATTCATCACACGGCTGCTTTAAAGAGCTGATCTGTTTGCTGTTGTTTTTTTTTTGCATCGTAATCTGTTGAGAAACTGAGTTATATTTAGGAAAAATTGGATCTATGGGATCTGTGCTGTGTACGATTTCAGGTTTTAAGGCTCCTACTATTAGGTGTGACTATAAATAGATAAAAAGTGTGACATTATTTATATGCTAGTTAGGGATGTTTTTATTTTTGCCTTCACTGCTCCTTTTTCTGTCACATTATAACACTATGATGAAGATTTGGATCAGCTGATCAGGTGAATCCCAGAGGAGGATCAGGATCTTTACTTCTCTCCGTGATGACTTTTGCTTTGTTGACCATGAAGAGAAGTCCTGCAGAGTGGAAATAAAAAAAAAATAAATAAATAGGTAGAAAGAGGAGTTGTTAAAGAGCAGGGAGAGGGATGAAGAGCGCATCATGAAGAGATAAAGAGGAAATTGGAGAACAGACAAGGAGAGTGACACAGGAAAAAATTCATAAGGGCATAAAATCTGTGAAAGAAAGAAAGAAAGAAAGAAAGAAAGAAAGAAAGAAAGAAAGAAAGAAAGAAAGAAAGAAAGAGAAATGCAGGCAGAGAAAGAGAGAACCTTAGAAAGAGAGGAACTGTCAAAAAAATAAAAAAGGAAGACAGAGAGAGAAATAGAAAGAGGGGGAATAAAGTCCAAAATAGAGTGAGAAACAGTTGAACAGATGGATAAACAATAATATTAAAAAAGAAAGAAAAACAGATCAACCAAAAAAGAGAGAGAGATGGACAGTGAGGTACACAGTAAGAGAGCCATAGAGAGCAAGAGGGAGAGAGAGAGAGAGAGAGAGAGAGAGAGAGAGAGAGAGAGAGAGAGA
>JAAIIK010000078.1:4498061-4518965 GCA_014706435.1 Silurus glanis
AAAAAACAAAAAAAAACAATACACTAAAAGAGCCAAAAACATTCATTTTGGTTACTGAAGTTGAGATTTAGGTGTAGGTATGGTGAACAACGATCATTCAAGGAACCTACAAGGGTGTGTGTGTGTGTGTGTGTGTGTGTGTGTGTGTAAGTTCGTTATTATTATTATAATTATGTCCCCAAGTGGACAACTAGCCCTTAATATACACATTTAATCTGCAGAAAACTTAAATACCTCTATAACATTTATATGTTCGTGTTATGTTTGCACACAAACATAAAGCACACATTTGGCGCCTGGTTATGGCGTCAGGGCGCTTAGAAGGCGCCTAGTGATGACGTACACAGCAGGGGCCGCTCACTGAGAAAACATGGCCGCGTCCATATCGGAGCAACTCGCGGATTTGTTGAACCCGCTGCCGAATTTCGCGGATCCCGAGGACGACCAGGATGACGGTATTTTAAACATAAACATCTGCACTATTCAGGGGCACTTTTAAAACCGGAGGGTATGTTTATATATATATATATAAAACATGTTTAAATGCGGAGTACAGCGTGGCTTGTTGGGTAAATCACGTGCACTACACAGGGGATACAGTGCAATAAATGTCCTTTAAGCAGCAATTTTGTACACAAATCCATACGCAAACCTACTGTTTATCCTCTTGGCTGTAAGAATGACATCTGAATGCCTTTTTGTTAACTCCGTATTAGAAATATTATACAATACACACAGTAAGAATGCTATATTTGGCATCTCGATATCTACATAAGGCATATTATATGGACAAATGTTTGTGGACACCTGATCAAAATATTAATGTGCTTTTTTTTCTTTTTTTTTTAAACATCACAATCTACATTTGGTCTCCATTTGCTGTTATAATGACCTCCAATTTTCTGTGTAGATGTTCCACTAGATTTTAAAATGTGCTTGTGGAGATTTGAGTGTCTCCATACCCATGTATAGCATTTCTTCTTGGAGCTGGCTTTCTGCATCATGTGTGTATCAGGCTGGAACAGGTTTATGTCTCCTAGTTCAAGTGAATGGAAAAGATTGAATGCTCCGTCAGCCGCCTTATACAATTGCGTTCCTCCACGTTTGTAGTAACAGTCTGGAGAAGAACCACATGTGACCTGGAAAAGTCAGATGTCCCAATACTTTTGCTCTTATAGTATGTATGTAGTGAAGGCGAATCAATTCCGTTTCATCCTCCAACATGGCCAGGTTGAAGATATGAAGTGATCATGATGCGTAATGCAGCTCTCTTTTTTTACGCAGAGACCAAAGCCAGAGTCGTAGACAAGTTCGAGGAAGGAGGTGATGATGAAGATCTCCCGGTCAGTGGATTGCGGAAGCGAGCATCCGCTTTGCTGGTCGATTCGGATAAACGCTATCATGGGAAAGTGACGTCACGCAAGGAGCTGCAGCAGGACTTTGACGGCTCGGGTGTGTACACGGAATCGGCTTTTCTTTCTCTGTGGCACTGTTTTTTTTTTGTTGGTTTTTTTTGATAGACTTTTCTTTCAGATGATGATGACACCGATGATGAAGACGTTGATGAAGATGATGAGGAGGAGGAGGGTGAGAGAGAAGACGACCTCAGTGATGGTGACGACGGTTCTCAGGTGTCCAGCTTGGTGTCGAGGATGAAGGGTGCCGATCTGAGCTTCTCTAAAAACACAGATTTCTGCAAGCTAACAGAGGGCATGGACGACCTGGGAGAAAGCGACGATGAGGACGAGGATGAAGCAGCAAGCTCGGAAGAGGAAGACGAAGAGGAGGACGACGACGAAGGTGGCGACTCGGGGGGTGTAATGACTTTTTTGAAGGAGAAGGTGAATGAAGAGGTGGACAAAGGCAAAGCAGTGAAGAACCAGCTCGGTATGTGTTTCGAGACGAAGCGGTTTTTTTGGGGGGGGGAATCCCAGTATCTTGATTTATTTATTTTTTTTTCGTTTTTTTTGACTGCGCAGCTCTTTGGGACCTGATCCTCGAGGGCCGCATTAAAATGCAGAAAGCCCTCACGACGGCCAATCAGCTTCCTCAACCGGACACGTTTCCAGAGTTCAAGAGCAAAGGCGGGGCAGAGTACACCGGAGCGCTGAAGAACAGTGAGTGAGATCATATCTGATATTATAATGTGATTATACGCGATTAATATCGAACCACAGTGCATCAGAATCATCGCGAATTCTGGCTTCTGATTGGCCAGAGGGTGTTGATTAGTATTTTCTGTACTCACAGGGACTTGAAGGGTTTTTTCCTATAAATAAAAAAAAAAACGTAAGGAGCGTAATGGCACACATATCCGTACCAAAGGTTTTCCGTACAGCGCGTTCGTTTTGAACCTTTGTACATTCGGAACATCTGTAAAATCCGAGTTCCCTCGGGAACGTATTAAGTGGCGGACCGCAAGTTTGTTTTAGTCTCCGCCTCGCACTTTGAGCACATTTTTAAATTCTTGTTATTAAACTTGAAAACATACACAACAATGCCAGGGGTATTTTTAAAAAAAAAAAA
The DNA here is from genome assembly GCA_014706435.1 of Silurus glanis. NCBI lineage: Eukaryota > Metazoa > Chordata > Actinopteri > Siluriformes > Siluridae > Silurus > Silurus glanis. The sequence goes on from JAAIIK010000078.1 coordinate 4,500,588, forward strand.
AAAAAAGAAAAAGAAAGCAGAGTTAGCGCAGTGTCATCATGGCTACTCGCTCCGTACAGGAAATACCATTTGTTTTGTGCATGCACGAAAGCACTAAAGAAGCCATAGCGCTAGCATTAGCATTTTTCACTTAAAAGCAGAAAATCCTGACAGTTCTGCATATCAAAAATTAAAAACACGCACGTTTATTTACACATCCGTATGTGTGTTTACAAATGTGAACTATTTCATTGAATTTATTGAATTTTATTAATTTGATTTGTTCCAATCTAATTGATTAGTCAATTTAATCAATATAATAGTGTATTGCATTCATTTGATTTATTTAATTTGTATAAAATATTTTTTGACCCAGCAGGCATTTTATTAAAAATTGTTTTAAACTGCATTAAAAAAAAAGAAAAGCATTTTTTGAGTTTGCCGTTTATTCTCCCGTAACCGAACCAGGGTACGAACCGCAATGTGAATTTTGTCGCACACGTAATGTATAGAAAGCACCAAGATTCAGACACTACATTTATCTGATGACGTAGGGCACCTTCGCTATATGGACAAAAGTTTGTGGACACCTGACTATGTGCTTTTCGAACATCTCATTCGCCATTTAGTTTACATTTGCTGTTATAATAAACTCCACTCTTCTGCGAAGTAAAGTCAGGTAGATGAGGCGAGGAGGCCTGATGTGCCGATCCTATTCATCCCGAAGGTGTTCAGTAGGGTTGAGGGTCAGCGCTCTATAGCAGGAGGTCTTCTACTCGAATCAATGGAAAGCAGATCTTCATGGAACAGGCTTTGTGCACAGGAGCATCGTCATGCTTGAACAGGTTTGTTCTTGATATTGCTTATATTTACTGACATTTGAGACTCTTTCCAGAAATGTGAATGGAAAAAATGGCGCCGCCCTGGTGGCAGCTTGTTGCAGCAGCGCCCGTTTCCTTTTTTTTTTTTTTTTCTTTTCTTTTTTTTTTTTTACAAATTTTTTATATATAATATATTCAGCACTTTGTAACTACTATTGTTAATTTTTTTCTTTAGATACTGTACTGCATGTATTTGTTTTCTTTGCTGCTGTAACATGGAAATTTCCCCACCGTGGGCTGTATAAAACAATACCTTATCTTCTCTTTATCTTCGTTAAAAAAAACACGCAGCTGGATTTCCTATTCACGCTGCTGTAATATAAAAAAGTATATATTTTTTTTCTTGAAAGAGTCTCCAGCGTCAGTAAGTCTTCAGGATAAAGGGCTCATCTGGAGAGTTCATTGCAGCATAACAATTGTTGTGACCATTACAAGTACCTATAAACGGATAAAAAGTACACCACTCCGTCCAAACCCACAACGAAGAAGAGCAGCATGATGTGCTTTTTATCCATTTAGAGGAATGTCCTTGACCCCCCCCCCCCCTCTCTTTTTTTATTGATCCTGTTCTTAGTTCACACGTTAATTCAGCTTCGCTTTCGAATCCGCAGCCGTTCACGGAGCCGCGTTACGCCACTAAACGTCCTTCTACGATTGATTAAATCTCGCTTTTCTACACCAGGCTGCAGTCCAGGCGGATTTCCACACACCGTCAACCCCCACCAACCCCAAATACGTTTATGATCCGAGGCCGCACTCTACGGATTCTTCACGCCGCGGACAATTAATCCATTTGTGTGCCTCCTTTCAAAGCCTGGCTGCTCCTCATTTGCATATTTATTGCCTCGCTCCTTTCGCCGGCGAATGATTGATGGGGGGCCGTCCTCCTGAATGGCGAGGGGAGAGAGGGGGCGGCGTCTTTCGCCGAGCTCGTGTACTTCTGATTAGCGCCGAAGATGATGGAATCCTCGCACCCTCTTCCCTCTGTCTTCTCTCTCGCGCGCTCTCCATGATAATGGATTACAGGATTGTTTTCTTCTGATGCGAATTAATAACTGTTGACACAAGGACGAGCGAAAGCCCCGCCGCAGGTTTTTTTCTCTCCTGTATGACTGGTGGGGGGATGAATTTGTCAGATTGGCAGTTGCACACGGAGGCTGCAGAGATACCCTGCAAGTTTTTTTTTTTCTTTCTTTCTGATTTGCTCTGACAGGAGAAAGTGGAGGGTTTTTGAATCGTCTTGTTTTTATGCTAAATTGTCATTTATTTTTATTTTTTTTTACTTTCAAGGCAAAAAGCGCGCCAAGGGGACGTGGTGGAAAGGAATCAGCTTGCGGTTGCTTATTGTGGATTTGGGAGCGAATAAGACCTTTGTTTTTGAGTCATCTTCAGAATCCCTCCTTCTGTAAACATGAAACATCTCTGTATAGAAAGCACCACAATATAGAAAACATTTATATGACTATATAGTGCACTTGACCATAAGATGATGTGCTTTTATTTTGAACGTCCCATTCCCCATTTAGTTCCCGTGTGCAGTTAGAATCACCTCCACTTTTCTGGGAAGATGTTCCACTATATTTTGGAACTTGTGCTTGAGGAAATTGTGCTCATTCAGATACAAGAGTTTGAGTAAAGTCAGGTAGGTGAGGTTGAGGAGGCCTGGAGTGGCATTTCGATTCCAGAGATCAGGTTCACGTCTCCTAGATCAAGTAAAAAAAAGTTAGTTCGTGATCTTCTAGACCTTTCGGTAAATGTGAAATAAATAATAATAAACTAATAAAAAAAAAACTCTGGCGCTGGAACTCCAATTCAAGCTGCCGTAACAGATAAATAATCAACACCTTTTGACCAATCACAGTCAAGGATAGCTGTCACATCTGGATTTTCTGTTTTTCCCAATTTACGGAGCACTGTGTCGTGAGGGTTCCTTACAGCCCCTCGTTTCTGTGTTTAACAGGCCACAAAGCACTGAAAGCTCTACAGAGATCTTTATTGGAGCTCCAGGACCTGCTGTTGTACCAGAACCCAGAAACCAGAGCCATCGCTCAGGGGAAGACCAGGGGCCCGGACAGCAGGTATCACATCAGGACCACCACATCTCTGCTTTATATGACTCACACATAGGAAGTGTATTTTAATCCAGATTTTGAACGGTTTCGATCCGCCGACGTTTCTCCAGCAGCAAGACTGAGGAGGATGAAGAGATCGACAGTGACGAAGGTGAAAACGAGGAAGACGCTGAGGATGACCGGCCCGCGAGTCGTGAGACCTCCAAGCGGAAGTTGGAGACGGCGCACTATCCCGACTTCATGGCAAAACGCTTTGCCGCCTTCCAGCCGTACCGCGACGCCACGCTGCAGAAATGGTACGACAAGACACGGCTCACCACGGGCAAGACCAACAAGGTAACGACACACCATGAACATCCTGCACTTATCCATCCATCCATCCATCCATCCATCTACCCTTTCACCTACTTATCCATTTATTCACCCTTCCAGACTCCTATGTAAATTCAACCTCTGGCTACTCATCTGTTAATCAATACATTAATTTATCTACTCATACATACATCCATTCATCCATCCATCCATCCAACCATCCTTATATCTACCATTCCACCTATTCAAACATCACCTTCGCATCAATCTCTCCATCCATTTATCTACACCTCCGCCTTTTTCACTTGCCCATCTATCCCCCCTTTAATCATTTATCTACTCTTCCACCTACCTCTCCATACATCTGTCCATCCCTGCCACAATTTTACCAGTCTATTCAACCATCTCCTTCCATCCATCCATCCATCCATCCATCCAGTTCACCCAAACCAATATTTCATTCATCCCTCCATTCTGTCTGGGTTTTATTTGTATATTCCTCTGTCTATTTGTTTGCTATGTATAGATTTTATTCATCCATCCATCCATTAAGTCGTGTTTTCTCCTCTTCTCCTCCTCTGTTCGTGTGCTGTGTGTGGGTCAGGGCTTCGGGGCGTTCGAGCGGAACATCCTGACGCAGGTGGAGCAGGTGCTGATGGATAAGGAGCGTCTGCTGAAGCGCACACAGACGCGCAGGTCTGATGACCGAGTTCTGGGCAGAGCGGAGCTCAGTTCCGTCACCACGCAGTCCAGCAGCACAGAGCCGGAGGTATGAGGAAGAGCACGCACATGCTGTGATGCTTAAATACCGTAATCATAACCTCCGTGTGTTTTTGTGCTCAGGCCCCTGCGCTCAAAGCTAACGCTCATCTCAAAGACCTGGACGAGGAGATCTTCGACGACGACGACTTTTATCACCAGGTAAGTGTCTCTGATGCAGCTGCAGTTCTCTTATAGGAACCGTCTGCAGAGCACAGACGCAACATCTCACGTTTCATTTTTTGCTTTGATTGCAGCTTCTCAGAGAGCTGATCGAGCGCAAGACCAGTGCAACAGATCCTAATGACCAAGTGGCCATGGGCAGGTGTGTGTGTGTGTGATTGTGTGTGTGAGATTGTTAAATCATCACTTGATGCCCAAACTCTGTGTGTCTCCACAGGCAGTGGCTGGCCATCCAGAAGCTTCGCAGCAAGATCAAGAAGAAAGTGGACACGAAGGCCAGCAAGGGCAGGAAAGTCCGGTACGCTTTTATTCACTGTGTTTGTTTGTTTGTTGTTTTTTGTTTGTTTGTTCTTATGCCCCTTTACATGCAAGGGGCAGAGATTTGGCTGTAAATAAAATCATTACATTATTTACTTTTTAATAAAAAATAATCATTGTCCTTTTAGCTCATGTTACTCTTTCTTTCTTATTTTCTTTCTTTCTTTCTTTTTCTCTCTCTCTCTCTCTCTCTCTCTCTCTCTCTTCCTTCCTGCTGTTGTTCATTCTATCATTTCTTTTTTTTCTTTTTGCTATCCTTCCTTCATGATATGTTTCTTTTTCTTTGCTGTTTTTTTCTTCCTTACTCCCTTCTAGCTATTATTCCTTCCTTAGTTCCTTCCTCCCTTCTAACTTTACTTTATTCATTCTTGCAAGCCTTTCTGCTATCCTTCCTTCCTGCTGTCCTTTTTCCTTCCCTCTTTCTAGCCTTCCTTCCTTCCTTATTTTCCTTCTTGCTAGCCTTCATTCCATCCTGCTATCCTATCTATCTTCATTCCTTCCTTGCTATCTTTTCGTTCTGTTTTTTTTTTTTGGAGTTTATGTTTAAGCTTATCTAATGTGTGTGTGTGTGTGTGTGTGTGTGTGTGTGTGTGTGTGTATGTTTCAGATTTCATTTACACAGTAAGCTGATGAATTTTATGGCTCCTATTGACCACAGTACCATGAGTGATGAAGCTCGGTAAGGGCATTGCCTTTATTCTCTATACCTTTTTTACTTACACGTCTGTCCGTCCGTCCGTCCATCCATCCATCCATCCATCCCCCCCAGAACTCCATTAATATCATGGTTGTAATTCACGTGTTCTATTATGAGATTTTTTTGTTCCTCCATTATTTCTGAACTAAAGCAACAGATTTCAGTTTACTGAAGCTACACTGCGCCTGCAGTTTGGATTGCAGTGATATATTGAGGGTCCTGCTGGAGGTGTGTGTGTGTGTGTTTAATTAATGGTGCTGCTCTGTCTGTCTCTGTCTTTCTTCAGTGCCGCCTGTCAGCTAACCCTAATCCCCCCTCAAACAGCGCGCTGGCAAATCAAACAGCCTCGCCCTCCCTCTGTAGATATATATTCATTAACACACACACACACACACACACACACACACACACACGTGCATTCTTTGTCATGCAATTTTCAGAATTCTTTTTTCCAGGAGACATAAAGAAAGCAATTTACGTCCTTTCCCATTTTTTTTTTTGTAACTTTGTTTTCGAGTGCTTTTGTTGCTATTTGACAGTAAATAAAAATGAAATAAACAACAAAGGAAAAATAAAAAAACAAGTTTTTCTACATAAAAAGTAAAACTTGTAGCTGGCGTTTTCATGCTCATACTGCTGCTGGTATCTGATCATCCAGAGCACGGGGTCTTCTGTCTTTCCCACAAAGGGCTTTGGGTTGCAGGTGTTCTTAAAGGACAGCCATGTAAAATTGAAGACTCCTGATCCTGAGGGTTTCCATATCGAGTGAGCAACAGTGTGATTTGTGTTCCCGTGTGCACAGTGTAACATCTTACAGTGTGTAACTGCCTCTGTCACGGTGTTACCTCTGTCACTGTATTACCTTTGTCATGTTGTTACCTTGTACCTGGTGTTACCCCTGACACGGTGTTATTTATGGCACTGTATTACCTTTGTCATGTTGTTACCTTGTACCTGGTGTTACCTTGTACCTGGTGTTATCCCTGACACGGTGTTGCCTCTGACACGGTGTTATTTATGGCACTGTATTACCTTTGTCATGTTGTTACCTTGTACCTGGTGTTACCTCTGACATGGTATTGCCTCTGATACAGTGTTACCCCGTCATAGTGTTACCTCTGACACTGTGTTACCTCTGTCATGTTATTACCTTGTACATGGTGTTACCTCTGATACAGTGGTACCCCTGACACAGTGTTACTCTGACATGGTGTTACCTACGATGCTGTATTACCTCTGGCAGAGAGTTACCTCTCACATGGCGTTATCTCTAAAACAGTGTTACCCCTGACACTGTTACCCCGAAATGGTGTTACTTCTGACACTGTATTACCTCTGGTTACCTCTCACATGGTGTTACCCCTGACAGTGTTACCTTCATTGTTGTTGTAATCTGCAAAACTTCATACACTATTTATCCTAGTAGAAGGTGTTCTCACGGTGACATCTCGAAAAGTATGTTGCTTTCTAGTGCACTAACACGGCTGCCATAACCGCTCCTCTGTTTTGCTGAGTGGCCACTCGAATGTTCATCTGATCCGAGCAGTGAAGCAGCATCAGAAACACACTCCCTAATCCATAAACCAGTGTACTTGATGCCACCTTCAGCACTCTCCTCAATTTTAATGGCATAAGACCTTGTGGAGGGTCACTCTGACCTGTCGAGGTGTTGAGGGTGGAGATGGAGATGAAGAGATCGAAGCAGAGTCAAGGTAGGGCTTAGAGGAGGAGAACGGAGGGATGAAGCTCGTCTGATTGTCATGGTCACTGAGCTCAGAGAACGTTCAGGATTTATCTCCAGGACAATTGAGAAAAATCCTGAACATTCCAGCATGGAATTTTGTTTTGAAGGGTTCCATCTTAGCCAATACTAAAAGCACACCTAGCATGAACTCGATGTTTGGGACGTTACTGCGAAATCTAGCACGCGCTAGCTATGCTACACCCCAAAAAGGCGAACGGACTGTTACTGTGGCGCGCATTCGCTCTTATTCGAAAGTATCGCGGATTTCATTACATGCATTTTGAAGTTTGTTGCGTGTGTGTGTGTGTGTGTGTGTGTGGAGTATGTATTTGGCGGCGGCGACGCGAAAAATGGAAACACAGCGTGACCTTTTCTGTTCTCGTCCCCTCGCTAGCTTTCTCTCATTTACATAGCTATCAATGAACTACAGTAATAATAATGATGTATGGCAACGGCATCAGCTGGCTGACCACTGACCTTTGCGGTAGCGGGATTCCAGGTGACCTTTTCCCCGCGCACACACACACACACACACACACGCAACTTTTCTTTTTTCTTCCCCATCAGTTCTGAATAGTAGCTCTGTAACCCCCCACCCCCCTCCACCGACACGGGCCACTGGCCCCATGAATGTTAATTTGCCGGTATAGGAGAGCGAACACACACACACACACACACACACACACACACACACACACACACACACTGTAGGTATTCCATAGTGGGCTGCGATTAGCTTTTTGCATTTATTTCTAATGGTGGCCGGGGATTTATTTTGATGTGGAGTCATCCATTTTTCTTCTTTTGATCCCCACGTGGCCCCCCTCCCACTCTCGTGTGTGTGTGTGTGTGTGTGTGTGTTTGCCATGGCCCTGTCAGAATAAGAATGCATGCATTATATGATAATCGGAGGGCGCCGTAATCCTCGCCACTACTGCCGCATTTCAAATAGGGATTGGGGATTAAACAGTCCGACTCTGGACCCTCGGGACATTCACTCCCACCTGTGTGTGTGTGTGTTTGTGGGGAAAAGGTCAGGGTGTGAGGATTAGAACTGCCCCATGTAGGTTTGAAATGTTCGTTAAATTCGGGAAGATATAATGATGTTTGCTGATCAGCGCTTCACTGCCCCCTGGTGGCCGCTCTGCAGTACAGTAAAGTAAAACATAAATGTGGGGGTGTGGACACCACAGTTCGGTCTGATCTCTATAATTAACACTTAAAACCTTGAGTAAAGGCAAACAGTGAGGAGATTTCATAAGGAAAAAAAAAATTATCACCCAATCAAGGAGATATTTTGTTTAAATAATATTTAATATTCAAGCCAAGCACCATGGTGGCACCATCACTGTGTTCAACCGGTAGTTTTAAAAACGGTTACTGGATATTAAAAAAATGTATAAATTATAATTAATACATTTAGCGCACTCCATGCAGCGCGCAGTCTCGCGTGTAAAAACAAACAGCACTCGGTGATTTGCCTCTATAGGCCACTCTAGTAATGACAGCTGATTGGAAGCCGCATTTTTTATTTATTTATTTATTTTTTTTTTTATTTTTAACTATTTTGGCAATAGTTCTAGCAATCAATTCCCACCTGCCTCTTTCCAAATATCACCATAGCATACAGTACTATGAGGATAAAGGGTTTGGGGGTGGGGTTATTGAGGTTTTGGGGGTGGGGTTAATTGGGTGTCCCTTAAAAAAGATACTAAAATGGTTGCTGAAATGTGAGGGGTGCACTCAATTTTTTGAGATACTGTATATGCTGTTACAATTCCAACTTCAATCTCCAACTCTCTCTCTCTCTCTCTCTGTCCTTTCTTCTTGCACATCATTCTGGTTTGTCTCTCACTCCCTCTCTCTTTGTTCTCTTTTGCGATATCCTGCCTTTTATTTAGTTGTTTATTGATTTCTTCAATTTAATCTCCTCCTTCATCTCATGTTTCTTCCTTTTTTTTTTTTTTAAATCCCTCACAAAAATTATTGTTTCTTCTTATAGTTAGAAAAGATTAAAATTAAATCTAAAGGGATAAATAATTACTTATAATTTAGTTTTTATACGTTTATTTAAACTTTTCTACTTCCTCCAAACGCACGCGTTAGGCCGAGCTGTTGTTTGATGTGCTTCAACTTGCAGCAGGGTTTTTTGAGTAACCTTGAGATGTATTTCTTTCTTTTCCTGCATTCAGGTCCGAGCTGTACAGATCTCTGTTTGGATCCCAGATGCTTCAGTGATTCTCTCGATGGAAGTGGAACATACAGTGACCCACACAAACACATTAGGACTGAAGCTGCAAAAAAAAAAAAAAAAAAAAAAACCACCACGTGATCGTTTCTGATGAGAGACATCAGAATTTCGGGACTTGTAGAAGACACTTGTGTTTTTCTTGTTTTATCTTCCATCATTGTTGTTTGGAAATTATGACTTATGAAAGTCAGATTTAGTTCTCATCTGCTGATTCTGCATTTGGGATATATATGTTTTCTAAATCAAAAAAGAAAATCAACACTGGTTTTTTTGGGTTGGTTATTTCCCTCTAACAGCACATGCTGAAGTCATTCATTCATTCATTCATTTTCTCCCGCTTATCCGTAATTCGGGTCGCGGGGGCAGCAGTCTAAGCAGGCCCCCGCCTTCGACTGCTGCCCAATCCTCACAGCACCGTCCCTTACGGTCCCTCCTGCAGGTGGTGAGCCCACGGGAAGGCGGCCCCACGTCACTCCGACGTCACGGACCTTGATATTTCCCTCGTAAGGGACCCCCGGAGCATAGAGGGTTAAGGGCCTTGCTCAAGGGCCCAAGAGTGGCAGCTACATGCCACATGCTGAAGTGTTACTACAATTTTGTCACACGATCACAATCTGGCTTTTGTGAGAGGTGCAGAGATTTTCACGCTTGCCCATTTTTCCTGCTTTCAGCACATCGGCTTTGAGAACAGACTGTTAATTTGGTGCACAAACGCCCAGGTGCCCATTTATAGTGTTTTTAATGTTCTAGCTGATCAGTGTATCTTCCCTTTTCAGTCTTTCCCTTTACTTAGTTTGCTGGTCTTTCGTTCTTCCTTTCTTTCGTGACTGTACTTCATCCTGTGTTTCTCTAATACTTTCACTTTTTTACTTCTGTCTCTTTTTTTCTGTCTCTTTTTTGTTGATTCTAACTTCCAAAAAAAAAAAAAAAAAAGAGCACTCGTTCACATCGAGGTGTCTCCTCTTCTTTTTATTTTTTTCTTTCTCCTTTTTTTCCCTTTAGATTTTTAGCGTTCCTTTTGCCCTTCTCACACACTCGGTCCGTAATAACCACACAACTCTGAAGTGGACGAAGTTGATTTTATTGAGTTGAATTCCAGCAGGATCGCGTCGGCCACCTCGAACACGCGCCGCTAACGTCTCATCGGTGCTCGCACACAGGGCGCATTCGCTTTTTAATCCAGGTCTTAATAAAAAAAAAAACAATCACTATGGAGCAGCATGAACGACCCTATAACTCCACCCGGTAGCCCGCCATCTATCTTTTTTTAATTTAGAGTTTTTCTTTGTTTTTGCATCAGTGGAACCATTTCTAGCAAAAATAACAAAAAAAAAACAGTTTGGTCCTAAAAGCACACATCACCAATGTTAGTTAACACAAATACTTTTCTCTCTCTCTCTCAGAAATACAGTTTTAGTTAATAAATTAGTTGCGTAACGCATGTTAAAAAATAGACAACATCTTGTGCGTGTAACACAAAGTTTTTGACAACCACGTGAGTAGGACGGGGGACGGGGTTAGTGTGCACTCGGAGGTGAGAGGGGTTATGATTGTACTGGCTTTAAACAGTTCAGTGTGTTTGTGTATGTAGTGTTTAAACTTAGTTTTATTTTTCTCCTTTTTTTGGTGGGTGGTGGAGGAGGAGATGCCTCCCGTGATCAGTTCGGATCTCTCAGACAGAGAAAGGTTGTCATGGAAACCAGAAAACGGCAAATTTCAAAACTCGATTTCTGAGCGTCTGCGTCAAATTTCTGGTATATCTGTGTTTATTAGTGTACGATTGTCTCAGTACTTGCAGTAATAAATCAGATTTTGAAGAAACGTCAAGCTAACTGAAGTTCTTAGATTTTGTTTAGCTCGAGATCTTGTGTTTTTGGATCACAAGGAAGGATTCTGACAACATTTCAACGTACGAATATGCACGATAGTGCGAAAGTATTGGGACACCCGACGACTTCACCCATTTGTGGTTCCCAAAAACTGTTCCAAATTTGCAGGAACACAACTGTCTTTGGATGCAGCATGAACTACTGTCCTCACTCAAACTAAAACCTGCTCCAGCATCATGAAGATCTGATTTACATGGGTTCTCCTATTGTGCTCCAAACCTGGTTTTACCAACACCGCTGTGGCTGAATGAACCATCGCAAATCTCAAACACATTATTTGGAATGGGATGTGCAAAAAGCAGCACATACCAATCTTACGGTCAGGTGTCCACACACTTTTGTTGCACCCCCCCCCACTCACTCACCCCCACCTTTCCACCTGGTGCTTTTGATTCAACATCTTAAAATCCTGAAGCGAAGCCTAAGAGAACGTTAAACAACGAAAAAGAAATTTCTAACGTGATTATGACACTTTGCTGTTCGACTACATTCAGTACCACGTCTCTGTAATTACATTGGTCTCTGCTTTTATCTAGTTTTTTTTCATTTACACATTAGATCAAGTGCAATTCTACGACAAACTTGGAGTCGTTCTCCAAACGTACCACCGAGAGACAATACATTTACAGTTCAGAATCATAGCCGGCGTGCAGGTGCAGGTGCGTCGGCTCCTCTCGGGCAAGTGTGTGTAGCGGTGTGTTGCTCAGGACGAGTTTGGGGCGTCCATGGTGGAGAGGATGCGCACCACCTCGGCCCTCTGCGTGGGGGAAATGTGCTGCGTCATGTGCACGATGGAGTCCATGGCCACCTCGGGGTTTGCCTGGACCAGACTGAAGGATGGAGAAAGAAGGGATTAAAGTGTATTTCTCGTTTGTTGTGTATATTAGTGAACTCTGAAGAGGAAAACGAAAGGCACGGTTTAATGGGTAGACAAACAGAGATGATAAAGGAACCTGGGAAAAGACAGGAAGACAACCTGTTTACATTCTGCAGTGAAGTGATAAAGGAGAAGAAGAAATATTTAATTATAAATGAGTAATTGGATAGTGGTGGAGGTAGAAAGATGGACAGACATCAGGGTTAGGTGATAAGACGGATGGACATAAAAAAAAAAAAGATAGATGAACAGATTGGTTCACAAAGAGGTAGCTAGGGATGGATGGATGGAGGGAGGGATGGATTGGATGGATGGATATGTAATGAGGGGAAAAGAGGAGTTTAAAAGTCCATGTGTATGTTAACAGCGATTGGTTACCTGCGGATCTGTTTGAGAATGTGGTCCCTGCGGATGTACTTGATGTTCTCGTCGATGATGGACCGCGCTCCTTCTTCCTCAGTGAGCTGCCTCTCCAACCAGTCCACCACGTCCTCATTGCTGTCCCATAAATACGCCTGGCAAACACAAACACTGATTATGAAACGCACAGGAAATTCTTTGAAGTGCTTTCGAGGAATGTGTGTATTTGATGATCGCAATCCAGAAATGTAGAATAAATGGACGCTCTCGGTAGAGATAAATCCAGGCTGATTTGGAACGAAGCCGGACTCTGGAAGATTTGCTAATAAAAGGGGATGAGGAGGGAAATAAATACCAAAAAAAAAAAAAGGAACATTTAAGGGCCTTTATTAATCATGTTTAATCCGTTTGCTTTTAATTAAGAAACAGCATGTTGCGCCCCTATCTGCGTGTGCCAGGGACGAGATTAATGGCGGATTAAGATAGCCTGCTCTGATTGGGGCTCGTACATTAGCCGCTTCATCCATCCTCCCCTTCCACGAAAACCCGCGAGGTGCCGACGGCGCTTGGCATCGTGCCAGCGCCCTGGTGTGGCGACCATGCAGACCATGTGCAGATTCATGCACGATTGATTATTTGCATTTTAAAGCCTGAAAACCTACAAATATAGACTAAAATCTAGCGAGGACGTCGGTGCGTTCAAATAAATTATATATAAATCTAAGTAAATTATTTTAATACTCTGAATAATTATTTTGGTGTAAAAAAAAAAAAAAAAAAGATGTTTATAATATATTTATTAATTCAGAAACTAGATATTTGCATAACATTTTGAAAAGTAAAAATAAAAAAAGTTTATATAACGTAATCACCTTTACAGTGCCCTCTGCCTCAACGAACCAGCGCCGCAGCATGGCCTGCACCTGGCCGTCGGTCAGCTCGCTGTTCGCCTGCTGGATCTTCCTCTTCACCGTGTCCTCCAGCAGAAGCCGCCGTAGACGCCAGTAAAAGAACTGCCTCGATGTGCGCCACTCCAGCACGTCCTGCACGTCCGGAGCAAACAACGTTTAGACACGTTTAATCGTTTCTGCTCTATTAAAAATATTCAACTGTCATACGTTGTGTGCAGACAAAAGTATTCGGACACCCCACTTCTCCCAGCCATATGTGCTAAAATATCTACAGGAAGACTGAAGGTTCTTATTCCAACATTGATTGCCCATTTGCCTTGGGCAGGAGGAAAGTAAATAAAGGGCTCACAGTGATGACTGCTTTCTCCTGCATGCGTCCCGGCGTGTCGTGCAAGTCGGCAAACTGCACTGCTACTTGATGGTAGATGGGCAGCAGGAACTCTTCTCGCTCCTTCAGTTTGCCCTCCAGCTCCTTACGCTCAGATACGTTTAACTCCGGCGTGCCTGAGTACACATACCAGGATCAGTGGGAAAAAAAAAAAAAAAAAAAACAGAATGCAGAAGCATATTCTATTTAATACGGTTCCTATAAAAAATCCTGAGGAAAACGGGACAGGTATTCAGACCGTTGTCTGAGGGGTTGTAAAGGGGTGGGAAATTTTCAAGTAAATTTCTGAAAACTTTCCATGGGAACTTCCATCTGGGGAATTTGGGAAGGTGGAAACTTACCGGGAATTTCATGGAAATGTATGTGATGTGATTAAAAGCAAATTCAGTTGAATTTCTACCTGCACATTCATCAATCTGGTTGTTTTAAACAAAATGATCCTGCAAGATTTGTAGATGTTCTAGGATAACCTGCAATTTGGTCAATTTCCAGTTTATTCCCTTTCATTCCTGTTAAGTCCCATGGAAAGTTTCCAGTTTTTTAAAATTCCTGTACCGTTGGCTAATTCACTACAAATTGATCTCCACTGAGCTCCAGTGTAATGGTTTTCTTCAGGAAGCCCAAAGAAACTACAGAATCGGAATATTTTCCGAACCTGCTCTGATTTCAAATTACTCATCACGTCTTTGTGGGTCTGATTAGCAAAGCAAGCTAACCGTACTAGATTTGCGCACTAACCAGCGGCACTTCAAAGCTGTATTTTACTTCATGGTGACTATAGGATGTGAAGGTTGTGAGCAGGGAACTGAAGAAAAGAATGTATGTGGACCAAATTGGTGGATTAAATCACAAAAATAATACCACAGTATTTCTGGACTCACCAAGTCTCTCAGCCAGACCTGTGTAGATGGGATCGACACGTCGCATCGTCTTGACCAGATCCTTTTTCCTGAACTTGATCTCCACCGTCCCCTCGGGCTCCAGCACGCCACCGCTGCATGTTCGTTATGCAGCTCTGATTAATGTCTCGATGCACTGATAGAACAGAATATAACCGTAAATCATATAGCGCACTTACCGGCTGTCCTTGTCTGCGTACATCTCCATGTGGCGTGGATTGATGGTGGGGTCGATCACTACCCAGGATCCTCCACGGAGCTCGGCTTGAGGTGGGATGTAGACCAGCACCGGTTGTCTGTACTCCCTCAGGCCGTCCACAATGTACGCACCGAACTTCAGCACCTGGTCATACATGTCTGCAGGCGAGAGAGGATTCTTCATTCTGATTGGTCGGAAAGATCACCCCCCCCTCCCCCCATGAAAGGATTCTCCATTGTGTTACATGTGTATAGTCACATGGTCGGGGGGGCGCTGTTAAATATTTTAGCTAATTTATATATTATATTTATATAATATATTTTTACTAATTCTTAGTTTTATACAATAGAAAACTGAATGCGACAATAATATAAAAACACTTTTTTGCGTAGGAACCCTGGATATGATGTCATAAATCACCTTCATGGTGCTACATTACTTTTATTTCACTTGTATAACTTTGGTCGTCAACTTACGGACCTTTCATGCCCCCGGAGAAGCCTCTCCAGTTGGCGAACACCATGAGTGGAAGTCCTTCGCGGTTCAGGTCTTTAATAGCCTGAGCCGTCTTAAACGCTGAGTCGGGGAACCACACCTGACCAGCCTGCTGGATGATCTGAAGAAGACACACATACACACGGTGAGTATAGTAGTCTGTATGTAGCTGTGACGGTGTGTGCAGGTGTGTATTTGTGTGTGTGTGTGTGTGTGTGTGTGTGTGTGTGTCTGACTTTGGCTTCCGAGTCCAGATTAGCCGGATCTGCCGGAATGGACAGCTCGACTGTTCTCGTCTCCACGGCTACCACGCCGACTGGGATGCCTCCTAACCTGTGCGCGTACACACACACACACACACACACACACACACACACACACACACACACACACACACACACACACACACACCAAAAATACTTACATTAATAATAAATACATGGTCATGATTGTCAATTCTAATGAAAACCTGACTTTCTAGTGGTGGAAAACCATCACAGCTGACACTGCAGACTCCGTCCATAAATGCTACACATTTCAGGAAAAAATGTATAAAAATGACCCTGTAATTAGGGTCATATATTATCGTCAATATTGACGAAAAACAATTGTATAATAAGACACCAAACGGAACTTTTATGTTTCCACACGGACTGTTTTAATTGCTGGATGTGTGCATCATGGCGGATTTTGGTGCTTGTTTTTTTTAAGTAAAGAAAGGCCATTGTGAATAAATGTGTGTCGCGTTCAAGGTTTTAATTTCACCTTTTTTATATTTATTCATTTATTTGATAAAAATGCGTTCATTTTGACAGCTCTGATTATAATATAAAATGTTTATTATATTATAATATATTTTAATTGCTGGTTTATGGAGAAAAAAATTTCACATTTCGTGTGATATTGGTTGATCGACAACATGAAATGTTATAAATGTACACCTTGAATTTTGCGATCGATGCACTGAGTAGCTTCTCAATTCTTAAACATCCAAGTCAGAAGACACATCCCGTGGTCGTGGAAGCCTGTGGGGGCAGTGCTATGATCTGGGGTTGCTGCAGATGGTCAGGTCTGGGTTCAGCAACGTTATGTGCCCAAAGATTGAGGTCAGCTGACCTACCTGAATATACTGAATGACCAGGTTGTTCCATTAATGGATTTTTTTTCTTCTCTGGTTGCAAAGACATATTCCAAGATGACAAAGTCAGGATTCTTTTTTTTTTCTTTTCTTTTAGGTTCAGGGAGCATGAGACATCATTTTCCAGACCTTATTGGCCTTGATTGGCCACCATATCCAGACCTTAACCCCATTGAGAATCTTTGGGATGTGCTGGAGAAGACTGCGCAGCGGATCCGACTCTTCTATCATCGATACAAGATCTTGGTGAAAAGTTACTGCAGCTCTGGATGGGAATAAATGTTGTGGCATTGCAGAAGCTTAACGAAACGATGCCACGGCGAATGCGTGCCGTAATCAAAGCTAAAGGCGGTCCAACGAAAATATTAGAGTGTGACTTTTTTTGGACGGGCAGATTATTATTATTATTTTCTTTTAACACCTCTACCTGTACTGCCCTGGGGTCAGTAAACTCCGACCCCGAGCAGTACAGCACAAGACTGATGAAAAAAATGGTTTCCAGAAAACACATTGACAGAGTGCTAATGAGAGCTGGATGTGTTTCTGGAGAAATCCTCTAGCCTAAAGGTACTGAGGTCAGAGGACACTTAAGGTCAGAGAGGTCAGAGAGCGAGAACAGCTCTTGCAGAGGGTTTAATCATTAAGAAGGTGTAATGGCCTTGTATTTCTAGTGTAATGGAAACAGCAAATAAATGAAGTCTATCCAGTTTGTGTCCCGTGATAATATAAAGGTATTTGTATGTAAAGGTAATGGATAGGAGCTCACCTGGCTCTGCCCACCACCACACTCTGTGCCCACGGCTGCATTATCTCCATGAACGAGCCGTAGTCAAAGAAACCGCTCACCCAAGCTCCTTTAGGGTCTGGGAGACAAGAAGAAGAAAAATACAAAAGTTAAAAGAGTTGGAGAGAAAGGTAGGTGTATATACACACACACACACACACACACACACACACACACACACACACCCACAGAGAGAGAGAGAACAAGAGATATGAAGACAGAAAAAAGAAAATTAGGGAGAGAGTGAAGGCAAATAGCAAGAGACAGAAGCAGATAGAGAGAGAGAGAGAGAGAGAGAGAGAGAGAGAGAGAGAGTGAGAGAAAGAGAGAGATCGCAAAACAAGCGAAGACAGAGAGGTGTTTATATATAAATCAAATATTGTGACTTTTACAGTGACATTTACATTTTTTAAATAGTATAATTTTATAATGCCACATTTTTCCCAATAATATAACAGTCGTAGGATATTTGGGTTGTCGTGGTGACCATGAACGCAGGGGGCACCTCGTCAGTGCTGAGGTCTGTTATGGAGAATTCTGTATTGCCCTGCCGCTTCCCTTCAGCTTTCAGTTCACCGTCACCCTCGTATTAAAGATCACAGACGTACGAGTCTGTTGTCAAGTCATCCCAAGAGATTCCCTGATCACCAGAGTCGCAGGTATGACGCGATGGTGGGGATTAAGCCGTGTGTGGGCTTGAGGCCGTGTCCTGTTTCATCTGCTGGAATTACTAAGATGTGGACTCTGTCCTGGCTGGAAAGCTCAGGCCATACCTTATCTCTGTGAACCCAGAGCCTGAACATCTTACAGAGAGTCTATAGTGATCTACTGATGCATTTCATGAACATCTTAGACACACACACAAACGTTCTACAAAAAAATGTGTTCAACTACAATTTACTAAATATTTATATATGATATACTTATATATTAGTTTAAATAAATGTAGCTGAACTGAATAACAAGAAGAGCAGTTTAGAAAAATCAATGCAGACATTATATAAGCGTAGTATGTGTGTGTGTGTGTGTGTGTGATGTTTATTGATCAAAAGTGTAAAGGTCGTCTTGCAATATTATAACATTTTGCTTTCACTTGGAACCCCAAACCTGTGTGTGTGTGTGTGTGTGTGTGTGTGTGTGTGTGTGTGTGTGTGTGTATAAAATAAAGAAAGAGAGAGAGAGTGCGAGAGAGTGCGAGAGAGAGAGAGAGAGAGAGAGAGAGAGAGAGAGAGAGAGAGAGAG
>JAAIIK010000078.1:4544671-4563227 GCA_014706435.1 Silurus glanis
ACACACACACACACACACACACACACACACACACACACACACAC
Organism: Silurus glanis; assembly: GCA_014706435.1. Lineage (NCBI taxonomy): Eukaryota > Metazoa > Chordata > Actinopteri > Siluriformes > Siluridae > Silurus > Silurus glanis. Next base: position 4,544,716 of record JAAIIK010000078.1, read on the forward strand.
ACACACACACTGATAAAACAATGTTGGTCCCGACAAGGTCACAGACACGCTATTTCACACCACTGATTTCTCGAGAAGAATCAAACCAGAGTCCAACTGCTTACCAACTAAATTGCGTTTTTGTAAATTGGACCGGATTTGCCCTTGATTTTTTCACACGACTCCAGAAAACATGCAATTCTAAAGTCGAGCGAGACGACCAAAAGCTACCTAAAGAAGTCTAATGAACCACGACGCTGCACACTGACCTCATGTTGTGCAGCGGGCCGTCCAGGCTTTCGAAAGTGCTGTCCGAGCTGACCGAGGACGGAGAAGCCGAGCGCTCCTTGTCCTCCGTGGAGAGCTCTGACTTGCACTGAATCTCATCCTCGGAGTTGTCCTCCGACACGGACCCGATGGTGAAGTGCGAGGCGGGAGGGGGCTTCTCTGGCTGGGGATCCTGCTCCGCCATGGACGGACGACACTGGCAGGCTCCGAACACTGATGCCACAAAAAATAAAAGGGAGAATAAATGAAATATTCAGGGAGGATGATGATAATGATGCAAACACGACATCAGACTTAACAGTGGCGTAGAAAGTGCTCCACTTTTTTTCCCCTGAGGTTCCTGTGGAGGAATTTCCGTTCAGATTTTGAGATGAATTTGACGTGATATCGAGGCCGTTCTTTACACACGAGCATGTGTTTGAATCCCCGCCTCCTTAAATCAGACCATTTGGCTTCAAACTTGGTGTGGAAAGGAAGAAAAAAATAAAACACCCTGGGGGTCACTTCACCAGATTACAACATTTGATCAACATTACAGTCTGTACACATTCCAAAATTCAAGGTTATGCTTTTGACCAACACTGTGACCCGACGTTCAATCCAACTTTCGGATCGGTGATGTCACTCAAAGATTCTTTGACGCTCACGAGTAATTCATTTCCATCCTTTTACAATTTACATCGCTACTGATCTTATACGATTCCACAGGAATCCATAGGAATTGCGAATCTATAAGAACCGAAAAAAATTCGATACGGATATACCGATACTATTCGGTTTCGCCCCCGCATCATTTGACTCACTACTGCTCTAAAACGGTTCGGTTCAGCGAGAGTGCGTTTCCATTCAGGCCTGATTCAGCATCAATTTATTTCAATTCACACCCTAATCTAATATAATTCACCTTAGCATGGATTAGTACCAATACCATTTGTTTCACTAGTTACCTGATAATTCAGCTCTGTACTGAATTATTTTACACACTGGTTTCAATATGATCCCATTCAGCATCCATAAAATTCACTTCAGATATTATAAAATTCACTACTGATCCGATCCTGTGAACCTTAGTACCAATGATAATTCAGTACTGATAAGACAAAATTCATCTCCACCTCAATATCATTTCACTCACTACTGATCGAAAACCATTTAGTTCAGCGACAGTACAATTCGTTTCAGGACAGGTTTTAATCGCAATTTTGATACGATTTTAATCACTACAGATCCGACATGATTCGGTTTAGCACCGATTCGTTTCGCTAATGATCCGACGGGATTTAGCTCCGCATTCATAGAATTCATTTCACACTGCTCTGAATGTGATTCAGACACTATCCAGTATAATTTACATTTCTACTACAACGACTTAGGAGCCCATCACTGATCAGTAAATTTCGATAACAATAGAAATGTAATGGATGGACATTCGGTGCCACCCAGATGAGGATACGTTCCCTTTTGACTCTGGTTCCTCTCAAGGTTTCTGTCTGATGCCATCTCAGGGAGTTTTTCCGTGCCAAAGTTCATTCATTAGGGATAAATTTGCAATTATAAGGAACAAACGTAAAGGCACTTGACTTTCTTTTATACAACTTTCTTTAACACTGCTTTGAGACAATGTCCATTGTTAAAAGTGCTATATCTGAAACAATTTGATTCAGTTCTGATGCTTCAGCAGACAAGAGCATGTCTCCGATTGCATTTATTTTATTTTACCCAATACTGATTACTATTCGTTAAAATTGCTGGGTAGGCTAAGCCATATCTCGTCTTAAGAAATTTTCAAGTTACGATAGTTTCATTGTAACGCATCTCCATCGTAAGCCACTATATTTCGTTATAAAATCTATATCTGTAAAAACACTTTTCCTTTGTTAAATGAAATATTATTTTATGGATTACACATAATCTACTTATTTAAAAAAAAAAAAAAAGTTGCCGCCTCCTCACCAATCAGAATCGAGAATTATTCCGCATCGCGCCATTAAATATGAATATTAATAAGCACGCGTGTCTTGCGTCATGAATATTCATTAGTCTCGGTGGAAAAAAGCCTACAAGTGTACCAAACGGATTAAAAAATAAATATACAAATAGGATTTCTTTCTTTTTTTTTTTGTATCACTTAATATCAATTGTGAGGTGTTGTCCTGAGCCAAAATCAAATATGTATAATTTAAACATTATTTATTTATTTATTTTTTTTAAACTGAGGGTCTGAAATGACCAGAGCAAAACCTTAAGACCATCCAGTAGAACCTGATAAACGAGATCCCACGCATGTCTTAGCTGGTGTGTGGGGGGGGAGCAGCGTGGTGGCTCGTTAGAAGATAGGAAGAGTAGATACTTTGCTGGAAAATGTCGATAAATAAAAAGAGAAATAATTACAGTGTTATTTGTTTACTTGGGCGTGTGTGCGCGTGCAGGGCTGAAAGACTACTGCGCTACTGTTTATCAAAAAGAAAAACCCCGATGCGTTGCATTAAATTGTAGCATTTCAGAACTAAATTATTAACATTTTGACATGTCGCTACTTTTTATTTCGTGTTATTATTCCCCCAGTCTCATTCACTGCCTCTGAGATGATGCGCGAGATGATTTAAAGCCGGCTAGCATGCAGCTTTAGCGGGCTTCCGCGCTAATGAGCTACTCACCGTGAGAAATGAGTCGGCACGCTATTCTGAAGCGGTAATTCCCGAAGAATGTTATTATATATATATATTTATTTATAGCTTATATTTGATTTCTTTCGTCCCACCACCGCGCTCGAGCGCCGCTCTGACAGCGACTTCATCACAGAGGTGCGATACGGAAGCGTTTTTTTTTTTTAAACTCCACCCACAATTACAAAGCTCCCGCCCCCACGTTTGCGATTGGATATCCTGGAACTCGCATCTCAAAAGAACAGTTATGATTGGATACCTGCTCCTGTCAATCATACAACAAGGAAGTGGTTTGTCGTTAAAGGAACGAGGTTACTGCAGACCGTCGAACTCTGACCCTCGGAGAGACTCACGCCGCACGCGTGAGCCAATCAAAAACTTAGGTTTCGGCGGAAGGCGGAGTTACTCATGCAAATAGTGAGAGGTGTAACCAATGAGAAAGAAGGTCTTGAGGTCCGCGTGTTTTTGCACGATATCGCCTGATCCGGTTTAGAATTGAAGGTAGCGGTGCGTCTGGATGAAGATGTTCAAATATTTGGAGGAAAATTGGGAAATAATTGTTAATATTCAAGATGGCTAATTTTATATATGTGACGAAAAATATATAGGAATTCTGCAAGTGAATAAACAGAATAGTCCACAATATATAAGAGCAGAGGTGCTACAAGTAAAAATGTATTCGTTGAAAGTCTTAAGAAAAATTATAAAATATATAAAAAATGACAGGAAATGTAACAATACAGAAGTCTGTGTTGTTAAGACTGGTCAGATCTCCATTTCATTAAATGAACTACAAGCATGGATGCGTTTCAAACACCGATCAGCCATTACTGCCCATCTAATTTTGTGCTGATGTGTCACCAAAACAGCTCTGACCCATAAAGGCCCAAACCCCACAAGGTGTACTGTGATATCTGGGACCAGGATATTAGCATTCTAATGTCTTGGGTGCCGAATTTGGTGCCGAACCGAAGCCCTGAACTCTTCAAGTCAAGTCAAGTCAAGTCAAGTCAAGTCGAGAGGCTTTTATTGTCATTTCTACTATGCACAGAGTTACACAGTACACAGTAAAAACGAGACAACGTTCCCCCAGAACCCTGGTGCTACACTAAACAACAACATATAGCTACAACACAACACAAGCTACATAAAGTGCATCGAGTGCAAACAGTGCAGACGAAAAACAGTACAGACAGACAACACAAGACAAAACACATAACCCAAGATAGCGCCGACCAGTAAACCTACTGTATACTCTGAATACACAGTACTGTGCAAACAGAACTATAAAAACTATAACTGGATGTAGTGCAAAAACAGCAGTAGCAGCAGTCAAGAGGTGCAAAACAACAACAACAACAAAAAACAGCATGTAAACAGTATTCACTTCATGTTCCTTAAACCATTTATGAGCATTTTTTTCGCAATTTGAATGCGCAGAGCTTTTGTTTCACACTCTATTCAATATGACCCCATTAAGCATCCACAGGCTTCGATCGTTGTGAGATGTCGGCTCTATAAATCAAAATGTCCTGCACATTCAACAGATTTTCAACCGGACTAAGATCTGGGGACTTTGGGAGCCGAGTCAACTCCTTAAAATCTTTGTCATGTTCCTCAAAACTCTTGAAAGAGGACACTACTGTGTAAGGAATATTGTTGCTATTAAGGGGTGTCCATTTTTCCTGCTTCCAACATATCAGCTTCAAGAACCTGTTACATTTGCATGTTACATTTATGCCATTTAGCAGACGCCCTTATCCAGAGCGACGTACAAAAGTGCCTTGCAGCCTCTATCAACGAATACTACGAGCTTTTAGGCTGATGGTATCCTAAGTCTGCAACCTAAAAAACAAATATATCACACCTCTTGACAAGTGCCATTGATATCAGCTGTCGATGGGTTTAATGTTATGTGCAGGAAGTGACTCTTTGTTCTGTCTACTAGTATTTGGACCAGGGATTCCGAAATCTATTCCTGAGCATTAGCGTATTTACTGAGATTATCGTGGGTGCTGATGTACTGATCCTGTCACCACCCACCAAGCCAGAAGAACTGCTATTGTAATGAAAATGTAATAAAAGGGATGAATATTCCTTGTGCCATCTGGAGTAGTGAGTAGTGGAGTACTGTTCAGTAGGTTGTCAGTTCAAATCCCAGTATCTCCAATCTGCCATGGTTGACTTCTCTTCAGCTCAGCTTGTCTGCTCTAAATAAAAGCCTCCTCCAAATGAGGGAACGCTTCACCAGCAATCCATCTTTAACATAAAAGCCCATTAGGGTTCACTAGTTCTTTCGTGAACACCACATATGCAAAGCCGAGTGTAGATTCTGTCGCACCTTCGACCCGAGTTCACCCAAACGTACTGTACCATGCAGACAGCGGCATCCGTTCCAATTATTGTGTAAACAGTTTGATTAAGAACGGCGAAATAGCAGTCTTGTGCAACCTCGAGTTCAGGTTCAAGTTCAGCTCAAAGTTTACAGATTATGCAGACATCACCTGCTCTACAGCCAGATAGACGCGACCTTGAGATTAGGAATAGTAATATAGTAATAACGTCTCAACAAGAATTTAATTTCATATTGATTTAATGTGAATAGGAACTATTTTATTATCCCTTGTGGCTCTATTTATTATACAAACAAGTCAGTATTCAGTAACACAGGCATATATCACAGGATTTCTGCATCAGATCCTGAGAGAATTTTTTTCAAAAGCAAGAAAGTCGACCAGTCAAAGAAAAAACAGACTCAAGAGGGAGAAATGTCAACAAATTTTATTTTTTATAATTTTTTTATAAAAACGTGCAACGAGAAATATAGGAACATGGCGGTGAATGTGGTTCTCTGACTGATAATATTTTGTAAAAGTTTGATTAATAATATTCATCGTTTTTTTTTTTTTTTTATAAAAGATTTTAACAAAAGGTTACAATTAAATATTAATAATAACGACTTCCAAAAATTATAAAAACTATAAAACCTTACAGAGGAACATTTCATATAAGAATTTGTATTGGTATCGGTATGAACATCGACAATACATGGTCTTGAAACTTGGTTTTGGGATCATAATGGAAATGAGGCATCGCCCATCCCTAATCGAGACTTTTTTTTTTTTTTCTAATCTTTATTTTTATCTTATATTGTATTTCTTCCATGTTTATAAGTCGGACAGTCAAAAAAAGCATTTCACTATGTGTCATATTCTGTATGAATGTGTATGTGACTTTCATTTGTTTAATGAATCCGAAATTGAATTTGATTTGAAAATTGCGCTATTAAAATATCAGACGCTTCTCACCAGGTGACATCATCATGATAGGATTAGAAAATCTATGCAATGATCAGTTCTGGATAAAAAAAAAAAAAAAGATGGGTTTCATCTATCTAAAACAAATATTTTTCTCTTTCCTAGCTGCCCCCTCCCTCACCCCTACCGCTCCATCAAGTTAAACATGCCCCTGAGGTACCAAAGATCCATCCCTTTCTTCTTTCTGGACCTGATTCATTCTGATGCCCTGCCTTTTGTTGGAGTTCTTATCAATTGAAAATTATTCACTGCTTTTGAAGGTCCTGCATTACAGTCTAAGATCCATGAAGTTATTGTTTCGGGTTAAACTGGTAGCTCAGTGGTTAAGGCTCTGGGTTACTAATCTGAAGGTTGGGGGGGGTTTCCAGCCCTGGTATCACCAAGCTTTCACTCTATGGGCCCTTGAGCAAGGCTTATAATTCTCTGTGCTCCAGGGGTGCTGGGTCACAGCTGACCTTGTGCTTTGACCCACTTTGCTGGATATTCAAAAAAAAGAATCACTGAGCTAAAGAGCGCATGTGACAAGTAAAAAAACCTTTTCTCTTTAAGAACTATGAAGATGAATTTGGACTGTTATTAATATTAACAGTCTGCTACATTGGCTTAGGACTACAAATGCCATAAACAGTTTTTGCATTTAAGCATCAAGCGAACAGTTGACAACCTCAGCAATAATTGGAACTATAATAAATGAACATTTGGTGCCACCCAGATAAAGATGGGTTTCCCTTTTGGCTTTGGTTCCTCTCAAAGTTTCTTCCTAATACTTTGTCAGGGATTTTTTCCTTGCCCCTGTCATCACTCGCTTATTAGGGATAAACTTACAAGTTTAAAGTTATACTCGAAATCGAAAGTCATTTTGTAAAACTGCTTTGGATCTAATTGTCCATTGTCCAAATCGCCATACAGATAAAATTGATTTGAATTGAACAATTAAAGTTAACCACATTAATAAGTGAGTAGTTTATAATTCAATCGCACTAGACTAGTGAGGTTATAATTGTTTTGTTGCAAGCAACACACTTCACGCCTTACGTGTAACAGCAAATCATTATAGCATAAATCAACGTGTTATAAGCGGAATAAAACGCTTCATAGCGTGCTGCTACTGGTAAATAATTCACTTGATGTAAAAGTAACTGCATATTAGAAAGTGTTTGTTCTGCATTGAGCTTCATGGCTGCTTCAGTTAGGGTACATTTGAGGGAAAAGTTTTGGATGAAGGACCTCTTCGGACATCATGAACATAACGTAATCACGTAGAACACGTTCCGAAAGCGAACACGTTTTAGTTGTTTTCAGAGCAACATTATTAAAGAACGACGCCTTCCGTAATAATAAGATGTAATTTATACTGCAGCATTTATGGTGCAGCCATTGTGTAATCAATCCTGAAAAGGAGCATGTCGGATATCGTCGAGAAAAAAACATGAGCTAGTACTATTTTTGATTAGAATCAAATAAAATAAATATCAGACACTGAAATTTGATGCAAGAAAGTTATGAAGTCATGAAAAAAAAAAGGTCCTCTGAATTTCAAAACTTTCGTTTGTATATTTCCAAAGAATCCTGTTAAGTAACAGATTATCTGATAACTACTTTCTCAATGTTTTTTTTTTTTTGCTTAGATTGCAGTTTGATCAAAGGGGGTTGGGTGGTTGTTACATGCATTTTGTTTTAAGCCAACATCAACACACAAGACTGTAGTTGTGAGGGGTCCAGGTAGATAGTAGCTTTTCTGTTGCCTGGACATTGGGAGATTGTAAGACTCAGTGTTATAGAAATGGAAGAAAAGAATGAATTTATTAGAAAAGGAACGAAAAAAGGAAGAAATTAAATGAAGCATTTTTTTATGAAAACATAATCACTAATGCTTTTAATCGCTGTATGACTAAAACCCAATTAAGCTGATTTTAGATAGATAGATTGATAGATCGATGGAAACCTCTGACTACAGCTAAAATTTTATATATTAGTGTATTAAGTCGTGAAAATACAAAATTCATTACACTGCAGAATATTATAGGTACAGTAGATGCGATAGACTGGAGAATTATTGGTCAACACTGACTCCTAGTGGACATCTTTGATACAGCAACTCATTTAGAATATAATTAAAACTTCCTTTAAAAAAAAAAATCCAAATAATCTGCAAAAACATAAAAAAATAATGCAAATGATTCTGTATTTTGCAATATCGAGCAGTATTAACAACAACATAGGACAAAAGGAGGACATTTTCCATTATTTATTTACACGTTTCTCTAAGTAACCAACAGGGGTCATCAGAATCCAATTAAGCTGAGTTAGTAGTTGTCGATAAAGATATAAGAAAATGTGTGCATCTAAATATTTTCTTCTATAAAGAAGGTCAGGAAGGTTAGAACCTACTGTAAATCATTTGCTCTAAGTGCGTCAAACATAGTTATGCTTGTTTATATAAGCTGATGAACCTTTTCCTAATGGGTTCCTGCCATAATCTAATGTTTTGGTCAATGTTGCTGTTTTTCATTATTTTCACTGACAGACACGGAAAATACAGAAAACATAGAAAAATGTTCCAATTACACCGAATCCTTTCTTATCATTTTTGTTAAAAATAATGACAATTAAATCCATCTTATGCGGTAAAGTCCTTAATCTGTTTAGTAGGATATATATGTCCAAGGATTAATTGGTATTAGTACGTAATATGTGTAATGTAGCACATTACCTATAATGTGTTTCACAGCCCTGAAATACAGTAAGCTACATTGAATTACAAAAGAATTACGCACTGGAAACCGTTTAAGTCCCAGTGGTAGCAATAGCCCCTATTCAGAATTCCTGATTTAGCATTTAGGTTAGCTTCACGGGCACAGTAACAGGTGCTCAAGCAGTAGTCTTACACTTGGCCTCGGTGCTGCTCAAGAAGCCCTCTCACACCTTCGCCAGACTTTAGCTTTGAATTGCTGGAAATCAAGCGGCTTGTAACACAAACGCCGGTGGGGTATCACGGGCGCAAGAGTGAAAAGAATCTGTGTTAATGTGCTCGGCCATCACACAGTGGAACATATTGCTTACAACCAGCACAATGACTCCAGGGTGACTTAGGTTACGCGTTCCTGCCAAGCGGCGGAGTGTTACAGTGAAAGCGCAAGGCGCCATAGTGCGATAAGAAGAGGTGGAATAGTGGATGGGTATCCGATTTCACTCGTCATCCAAAAGATGCTGATGGATGTGCTTGAATGAGGCTTTTGATGCACAATTCCAGCTTAATTAAAGTGGTTACCTGGTTCTGCAATGGCCTGAAAGGAGACATGTTGCAAGGATGGGGGTCAGTTGATAAACTACTGAATGGATGTGGGAATTCAACACAGGCTTCATGAAAATGCAGCATTTGGATAATAGAGAATTCTGTTTGGGGGTTGAAAGTGTCTTGCTGTAAATTCCGTGGGGTCTCAAGTACTGAATAGGACTACGGGTTGCAAGTTTATCTTGGCCCAGTGCAAAGAAAGCCTCTGCAGTTGCTTGTGAAAGCGCCAGCCCTCTGTGCCCTCGGATCTGCAGGTAGTGTGAGATTTCACACGCCCGAAACATGGCGTGGACTCTCTAGTGTCAGGGTGGCAATGTTCAGAGCAGCAGAGGAGAGCGAGAAAGCAACTGTGTCCTTCAAGGCCAGCAGATAAGTGTCAGGCTACCTGGGGTGACTTTAGAATGTTAGATTAAGTCAGCCGGCATACATGCCCCTGCTGGAATACATTCAATGTGTCATACCTGCAGAATGCTGTGTTCAATCCAGTATGTCTTGCGATTGAAACCCATGGCGAACATGAGTGGTACGTTCCAGATCTGTCACTCCGAGCTAGAGCTGAGACAATCTCCAGCAATTCTGGCAATAAGGGGGCCAGACTCTGCGAACGAGTTCGTAATAGATACCCTTATGTCAGCCTTGTCTTGCAAACCCACTGAAAAACAAGGACTCCCATTCACATCACCCTCCCTCCCCTGCCAACTTTCCATGAATAAGTAATCATTCCATCACTGAGGCAGGCAGTGTACTTGGACCGGACTATTTTATGTGGCAGCCACGAGTAAATCGATCCCTTCCCGGTGGAAACAGAGCCGGTGAGTGGCACGACTTGAGCAGGCCCGTAACCCTAGCTGTGCCTTTCGCTCTCGCTTCTCTGTTTACCTGTCACATTGGGCACGTTGCTTCATCCATGTTGAGTGGCAGCTCACTTCACCTTCCGTTTAATGACACGTTGGAATATTTAATTGCAAACAAGATTGAGAAGAAGCAAGTGGCGGTAATTGGAGATGCACCTTTTCACCAAGAAATCGAAGGCTAAAAAGGCAGCTTGATCCCTGCCTATTGTACCCACAGCACACGCTATAGCTTAACATTTGCTTTGGCAGGATATAAACTTTCAGTTCTGAACGAGTGAAAAAAAAAAGAGATAGGGAAACAAGAAGGAGGCATAAAAGACTTTGGTTTGTTATTTGGGGACTTGCGATAGCTGATTATACCAGGGTTTGTTAGAATCGTTTCACATGGCAATGTTTAGGTAAATGAAATTGACTGGCAGTCTAAGATAAGGAGTAACAATCAAAGTGACACTTGCTGTGCTAAAAAGTGTTAAAAAACAGCTCAATATCACCCAGATGTCAAGAGATCTCAGTCTGTTCCAATAGTCATTATTACACTTATACATTGTTAAGGATAAATCAGCGGTCGCCAACAAAAATCTTCAGTAAGCATTCGAGATTTCAGGTTTCAGCTTATTGTAGCCGATAAACAAGAGAAAACCTTGTTTTTTCCCTAGTATTTCAGTTTCTAGTGAGTTTAGCCACAAATGGAAAAACATCTAGTGCCAGTTCCTGACTTAAACCAGAAGCACTTCTTGACATGCTCCCCTGCTGATGATTCTATAATGTCGCTATGCGAACGTTCCCCAGGCCCTCTTTTGAACCCCCTTTAAGCCAGTTTGAATGAGCGCAGTGTCGGCAACATCATGGTAGGCGTATTGCTTTCACTAGAGAGGTGATAAGATATGGTGAGGTATCGCACACCCAAGAGCGCCGGCACTCCGAGGACAATAGCTGCTGCACTTTCTCCAAAGATCCACTTACAGTCTCTGTATGTTGGGTCTCCAGCACCACAGTGATAAATACTGCATCCTGCCATGTTTGCCAATCAATAATTCACTTTCTTTCCAGCTGCCACTCTCTCTGTACAAAAATTACCTCGCTTTTGGGTAGCTTGTGGTTTCAGGTGTCTGACTGATGAAGCAACATAATGAAAAGAGATTGATATTGGAGAGCGTCCACTGTGACAAACATGAGAATTGATCGCTGATGATTATAATAGTTTATGCATATATGTAGTCTTGTATAGTCTTGTCTATAAGCTAAATGTATAGTATTATCATTTATATCTGTACTTTTAAGAGTCACCAACAGCTGGAACCAAATTCCTTGGGTGTGTCAACACACTTGACCAATAAACCTGATTCTGATTTTGTTGCATGTATGATTTCTTTTTTTATTGAATGGAGATTGAATGACGGATCAGTTCAAGCAACCCTACAAACTTTCAGGTGAAGATGTTATGTTTGTCCCGAACCCAGTCCTTTTGAGAAGTTTTCACTTGACTATAAGAAGAACTTGTAGATGACCTCTGTGTCATATTTACAAACGAGTAAAGATGGCTCCATGAATGAGGCTCTGCAGAGCGGAAAGCTCATGCAGCGAGGACAAAAGGGAATCTTTCGATAAAGTCCAATGGCTTTTAGATCAATACTTGTCTCCAGAAATCTGTTGGCCTCCAACAAAAGGGGGAAAAGGTCTGTAATATTATTGAAGACGTGAAAGCAAATGTGCACAGTTTGTGAAAAAGCAAGGAAGACAAGAGAAAGCTTGAGGTTGGGTGGGAGTGTGGTCCGATAAGTGAAATTCTGAATCTCTGTAAAGAGCATTCCGAAATACTCTGCTCTTAAAGTGGAATGCTGAAACATTCTACAGAGGGAGTATGTTTTAATATGAAGGTTGAGGAGCTTGACAATCAGGGACAGCATTAGTGTCAAGATTCTAATCCTCCAAATTGAGCAGAGCAGGTGAGGTGGTTCAGGCAACTGGTTGGCTCAAAGACCCCGGAGCTGCTGGAGAGATTTTATCGCACAGTTGGTTTGGGAACAATGTTTGAATATGTAGCCAGCGATTGAAGTCTGGACCGACTTGTTCAGCCTTATGTCACTCTGCCAAATTTAACGGAAACTGTACAAATACATTTTCATGATTTTATTACCCTGGACAGATGGTATGTTCATATTGGCAGCCATAATTCTTCAATTCCAGATTTGGTTGGAGAAACAAGGATTGTCATAAAGCTTCAAATTCCCACTCAGAGGCTGACATGAACATTTTTTCCCAAGCTGTAATCTTGTAATTACAGTTACCCAACATGATATGTAAGTTTCCAAATCTTGGAATGATGACAGCTGATGATTTGAGCCAGGTGTGTGAACTAAGGTCCAAGGATTTGTTGTGCTAATCATACAAAATCTCATTGATGAAACAAACAACGCATTTATTGGCAACGCTTATTCCAGGTACATTATCTTAGGACCATTTAGTTCCTGTCCACTTGTCAGAGATGGAAGAACAGGTCCATCACTCTTCTTTATGGAGCTTGTTAAGCATGACAGCAGAACCTTAGGGGCAACACTCTGCTTTTCCACCTCGTTGCATCTAGGCCAGGACACTCAAACTGCATCACATTTACATTTGACAGCTCTCTCTCATCGCAGAAAGTGTTTTCCATGACGCGTAGAGGGTGGGTAGCTATATAAGTCAAAAGTGTATAGGTGACTACAACTCTCCAACAGATGTGATCAAGCTACTCAGTGCTTCAACATCTTCTATGAATGCCATTTTAATCTAGATTAATTTTCATTTGAATCTATCCCAGGTATTCTGAGGAACACTGTCACATCAAGTGAAATTACTTTCCTGTTTAAGGCCTAAAAATATAATAGTTAAAAGTTGTAGGTAATAAAAGATTATACCGGGTTTTGGCGTAAGCGAGTTTTGGAAGTAAAACCAAAAAAAAAACCCCTCAAATTATTGCAAATTAACATCAGATGACCAACCACTCAGAATGTCTCCTTTACAAACAGTAGAATTGATTACAAATAGCGTATATGCAAACCACTTTTACACCACTGTTGAATTCTGATGTACTGTATGTTCATAAAATAATAAAATAACAAACCCAAATTAGACAAGCCACAGTTTCAGCACATTTAATACCACTTCAAATGAGGACCAGGAAAATAATTAATGAAATGGTGATGTGGTATGGTATAACGATATCAAGTGAATTGATTATTTTTTGATTATGTTACAAAGTGTTCTATTATCTGCTTGTACCACAGGAATTTGCTAATGAGAATCATTTTTCCACACATTATATGGTCAAAGATTTGTAGATGATTGACCCATTTAACCAATATGTGGTCCTTCCCCAAACTTTTGCCATGAAGTCGGAACCACACAATTTTATTAATTGTCAATTTCCTCTGCAAATTTCATGAACTCATGGTTTGCCAAAAAATGGACTGGAAGAACTCAATAGAGATATTCAACAAGCTCATATGGTTGTGATGGTCAGGTGCCCACATACTTTAGCCTTAAATTGTGCATCTGATTCTTAGGTTTAATATTGAAATGTTGTAAGACATGTTCATTCCTTCCAGCACTTATGTTAAAGCAGCTGTAAAAAGTTGTCTCACCAGATTTCTTTCCTCAGGTACAAATCCCTTTAGTTTGTTCTTCTTAGATTATTGTTGAGTTGTCGCTAATAAATAAGAGGAACTTGTGTAGGTAAAAGGTAATCCAAAAAATTAAATGAGGCCTCATTATTTCACTAAAAATAAAACTGCTTCAGTCCACACAGATTATGCACAGGTTGATAAACAGCCATTTGAGCGAAAAGCATATCTCTGGGCTAACTCTTCATCCTGATTTCATGAACAGGTCGAATGACAAAAACAGCAGAAAAGCTTTTGTCTGCTGACATTTCTCCTCGCCCCTTTAGCTCATGCTCTCACATACACTTCACATTTGAGAGATCCTAGCCAGTGGGCAGGATTGCCATTTGCACATATGTGAGCTGTCGAACTGTATCGGGTGCCGCTTTCGGATAAGATCCGAATGACACGCTCCCCAAGGCTGCTGGCCTTTTCCGTTCACTGACGGCATCTCCGACACCAGCCACGACAAGCCTGTGGTACCACGGGAGACAGGGAAGTGTTGGCCTTCAGTGGACTGCTGTTGTAACGCAGTTCCGCTTGGCTGCACATCGAGGTCTCTGACAGACGTCAAGATTTATTTGCAACTCACACCCTCGGCAGCATGGCCATTTCTGAGGACGGATGGGAAGCGATAATGGCATGGATCTAGTGGGGTGTGCGTAAGTGATGCAGTGCTTCATATGCCAGCTGTCAACTTCTCTTAGCGTGTCAGAGTGTCAAGTCTTTGGGCATGTTTTCTCTAAAAGCATTAGAGTGAAAATACATTACGGCTTTGATTGCCCGAAGATGAACACATTCTATAATGTCACCCGTCGTGGAAAACCCATGAAATTTTAGTTTTTCATTGGGGTAAGTTGGAAGAAGGTGTATTTATAGAGACTGTAAATTTCCCTAAATTTCAATTATGTAATAATAAACAAGCATATGAAAAACTATTTTACATGTAATAATGATTATGTGTAAAAATGAAAGATCGTAAAGAATTAACCGGAAAAATGTCTGGGAAAATCAATTAAAAAAAGATATAAATAATAATGAAAAATTATGAATAATGTGGGTGAATATGAATAAATGATTACATATTACAACATGTTCAAAATAAATCTATTTTGTATTGTGGAAATGAAAAATAAAAATTTAATAAAAATTGTTTATAACAATTGTTTTTATACGTCAAAGTTTGTTCATGTAACGTATGTATTACAAATGTTCTATATGTATCGTTTATACATGTATATATGTGTTAAATATATATATCTTACACCTTGTCAGGCCAAATAGCTCTGAACATTTCACCTGTCATTTCACAATGTCATTTCACTAGTTCAGATGCCAACCTGCCATATCTGTTTACACTCACCTGGCACATTTGCCTTCTGGTATGAGCATCATCAGTTTAAACGCATCTGCTCAGATCTTGACATTCTCTCATTCCATCAGATCATATTGAATAATCTCCAAAGTGTCTGGAATCCATTCAGGTAACTCACCTTCTGATTTCTTTACTCCACCTTTGGCAGATTTGATTTAAAAAAATACAAAGTGAAAGGTCAAATCTCGAGGGTTTGAAGAGGATTTGCATAGGAGCAGGTCATACGAGCTGGAGTGATGAGAGCAATTTTGACATTTTTGACATTAACCAGATCTTTCTTAAATAAAAAAAAGAGAAAGATTTGTGTGGGTTGGTGTTACTGTTCTTTTTTTTTTTTGCTGCATACTATAATTAATATGCCCCAAGTCATCACAATATTCACTATATAGACAAAAGTTTGTTGACATCAGACTATAATATTCGTATGAGCCTTTTGAACATTCCATTACACATTTATGTCCCATTTGCAGTTATAATTACCTCTTTGGAAGATGTTCCACTAGATTTGTGCTCATTCAGCCAGAAGGGTGTTAATAACCTCAGGTAGTGATGTAGGTGAGGTAACATTTGGAAAAGTCAGGTGTCCCAATACTTTTGTCCAAATAATGTAGATGGCCTAGCATATTTATACACATTTATAATAAACACTTCAGTGGCTGTGGAACTATTATTACATACAGTATGACTGATAGAAAGTACACACTTTACATGTATAAATGCAGACTAAGACCCTGATGATGAAGGTTACTGAGCTTGCTTGGGCAACACAACGCGTCTCTCGTAACACAGTTTGTTTCAAAAGAGATGCATCGTGTTGGAAATTATATCTGTGACCACTTAAATGCAAAATATCGGGGTTATTATATATATAATCTGGTCTTAGTTCTTATCTCATCCAAATGGCTCTCTTTTAAATTCTAGCATTTTGAACAACATAGTCACAGTAAATATCATAGCTATACTATGCATACTGTAAATACTGCAAATCCAGAATATTATTATTAACACTGTGATTGTGCAAATGCGGAATATATTCAAATCAAATGGAAAAACCCCAAAAGGACAAAGGACGTTTTATTTGACAAAATGCGTGCAATGCAGTGTGTGGCATTTATTATTTGTTTTAAATCAGTTTTTCAATCACTTTCTATCGCTATATAATTCCAGTGATAAAATAAAGAGTGAAATAAGCAACTATCCGTTTCGAAACTTTCAATGATTCATCGATTTTTCTTGTCTTCCAAGTAATTGACGGGGCCAAGCATCGCTCACCAGCTTCAGTCTCCATTTGTTTGGGTTCGTGTCACCCTGGTTTAACTCATGGCCATGGCTCCATAGGAAACCCCCCACCACCACCCCCACTTCCCTCATCTTGCTGCATTGTACTTGAGGCCCTTTAACCCTCTTTAATGGCTCCGGAGTCACCGTTCTGCTGTAAGGGCTGGACTTAGGTTCCCTAACAAGGAAACAGTGCTGAGCGCTCATGTAGGCTGTGTTACATAAACCATATACCCAACGGAGATTTGGAAAACTGTCTCTCAATGTTAGATGCACTGATAAAAGCTCGAAAAAAAAAAAAAAAAAAAAAATTAAAAATACACAATGAATGAGTAAAATAAATAAAAAATGGACATTTTTCTCAGGTTTATGTCTAAGTAATATCAAAATATAATATTGATATTGGGATAAACTGTTCTTTGACTATACAATTGTATTGTGAATACATAAAAGAAATACTCAACCACAGCCTATATTTTCTAAACAGGGCAAATACAATGCGGCCGTATTTATACACGACGCCAAACTGAACCCTGTAACGTTTCATTTAAATGGAAGTGACTTTATATCAACTTTTGCGCTCTGATACGCACACGTGGTATGTTTATGAAACCGGGTCACAAGACCATGGTGTGATCTGCAACAGTCCAATCATCTCATTAATGAGTAGGCAATGCCTTAGACTCATATTTACAATAAGACACGCAAAGCGTCTCCGGTGAATAGGCCGTGGCTTTCAGGGTGGCCTCGCACTGTCTAAACAGGAGCAGTAGTGCAGGACTAATGTGGTCAAAACACACAAAACCGCAGTGCCTCTGAAAATGAAGAAGACCACCTGTGTGTTGAAAAAGTCGGCGAGTCGCGTTGAGGTGGTGTCGCTGGCACACGTCCAAGCTCCGAGAAGAAAAGAAGTAACCACCGAACCCAAATGAGTCATGGCGCTGAGGGATGTTTGATTTGGAGAGAGAGAGAGTGTAAATTGATTTTATTGTAAACGACAACGGCCTTTTCTGCATTCCGCTTTAATATGGTTTCATTCAGTGTCTGTGCAGTTCAATACAATTCAATTTCATACGAATAGCGCATTTAACAATGGTTTTTTTTTTTTTTTGCAAAGCAGCTTCTCAGAAATAAATACAATTTACATACAATACATACATTGTAAATTGATTCAATTTATCCCTAAAACCTTTTCCCTGAAATTCATTGCTAACCGGCGAAACACAGGATACTGTAATGAAGGAAAAACTTCTTGAAGACAATATCGGAAAAGAAACCTTGAGAGGAACCAGACTCAAAAACCTCATCTGGGTGTATGTTTAATCATTATAGTTTCATTATTGCTGAAAACAATTTAAGAATCGAAATTCTATTTCCCAGTCGATACATCTGTTCTATTCTTCGGATAGAAATTGTAATAAAATCAATCAAATCAAATCAAATCGAATACTCCATATAAAGAAAGATATTGTGTGGTTATTAATGGAAGGAGTCTCCAGTTGTAAGTTCTTTGTGAAACACAAAAAAAAAGGAATAAGTGTAATTTTACATGTCCAGACTTATTGTTATTGTGACAAGTTGAAAACGTTCTATTTATTAACCTTCAGAGAAACAAATGAAGTTTGGCGATGGAACGACAATTTATAGCTGCTATAACGGACATGCTACAATGTCCCATGACAATCAGATGTAACTATAAATGGATACAAATGCATGAAGTTCTTTGTATTCTATGGTATTAAAGCTGTATTATGATGCTATATAAAAAAAAATTCAGGGTTGTAAAAAAAGCTACTTTTCCTAAAAATGCACACACACA
>JAAIIK010000078.1:4593784-4608702 GCA_014706435.1 Silurus glanis
GGATGGTGTGCAGTCGATGCTAAATGCATTACAGCCTTGTGACCTTCTATTTCTCTGTGTATCCTCCTGTGCGAAAAAATATAAGCATAAAAACATCGACAGTTCAGTGAAATAGAGAGAAATGTTTCGTTTCATGTCTTCGGTCCAAGCAATGAAGCTGCTCGAACACGAATGTTTCTGCATTTTCGCTCCCAAAATAAACCGTGCAGACCGGACAATAAGTGATAGCAATGCTAAGTTCGGCTTATATTCCCTCCTGCTACCCAGGCAAGTAAGAAAGGCTCAAATGGCTTAATTATGGCTCTATAGGACAATGGTATGTGTTTTAGGATGGCAATGTTAGGGGTACGACCATTAAAAACTCTAATAACACAGTTATTAACTCTTGGTGGTCTAGTGGTTAGGATGCGGCGCTCTCGCCGCTGCGGCCCGGGTTCGATCCCCGGTCAGGGAACCAACCCCAGCCATTAGGGTTGCACAAGCCTTAGTGCCGGTCCCAAGCCCAGATAAATGGGGAGGGTTGCGTTAGGAAGGGCATCCAGCGTAAAAACATGTGCCAAATCAAACATGCGGATGGTCCGCTGTGGCGCCCCCTAATGGGAGAAGCCGAAAGAAAGAAAGTTATTAACTCTTGCATTGCATATTCTGATTACATTTATTTCCTCACTAAGCGTTTTATTAGATAAACATATTTGCTAGTTTTATAGAATAGTTTATACTAATACTGAGTATCACACAGTAGCACTTATGTTCAATACAAATCACTGTGATGCAAAGAATCGACATTTGGTGAAAAAATGTATCCTTCAATGAGTCCATCATACAAACATGCAACAATAGAAAGAAGGGGAGAGGTTTGAAAGACTGTGATGAAGCTTCCTGGGTCGTTTTAGTAGTTTTTAGCTCATACGCATACAAAAGATAATTAAGCAATTTATCACCCACCATAGGCCATTTTATTGGTTTGAAACTATACATTCGGGACATCAAACATCCAGATCTACAGGAAAGACATCTTGAGATCGTCAACGGGAAGAAAAAAAAAAACCCTACAAAAAAACCCCGTCTGATTTACAACAGTCGAGGCCTTTAAAAGGAAAGCGTCTTCTTTTCCTGCTTTACTGTGTGGTGGAAATGACTTTAAGAACGTGATTAAGAGGAGAGATACAGGTTTATCTTTTCATGTTTTGGAGAAGGAAGAAATAAAAGAAAAGGACGATAAAAGTAGCACGTAAATTCAAGACGACCTTACGATTAGAGTATGAGCTAAGTGAAACTAAACAAAGTGTGTGTGTGTGTTCGAAACACTATCCGAGATCTTGGACATGAAGTATGGCAAACACTGAGGCCTGACACTGGCTTGCAGACCTATGAGCAGTTGCAGCTTTACTGTAGGAACTGTTTGTTTGTCTGTCTATCTATCCTCCATCAATCCATCCTTCTAGCTATCCACCCATCACGCTCTCTATATTATGATAGTTTATTGGAAGGTAGCATCACATGGATGAAAAGAAACCACACCACTTAAACATACTGTATTACGATTAATAATGTACTAATTCATTATTTTCTGTTAAGTAAGCATATGATCATGTGGATGTGTAAGTGAAACCTGTTCCTGTAACTCATGACACAAGAACACCTCCTGGATGAAACCCCAGCCCAGTACAGGGCCCAATGCACACTTACTTTCACAGACGCTTGGGGTACATTTCATCTGTGCTAGCAGTAAACCAGGGGGTAATTTAGCACTCTCGGTCCATTTACTTACATGCAGCTTTCTCTCCCCATCCCGAGGCATCCTGAGTTTGCGCCAGCTCCAGTCGTGTCCCACCTCATGAACATTGTGGACCTTCAAAGAGTAGATGCCGACCACACAAACACCCTGAACCATCTATAGACATTTGGACCTCTTCGAGTGTTTAAAGGCTCTGGCATGGAGAAGTTGGTGTTGGATCTATGATGATCTCAGATGTTGAGCTATTTTATGAGTTGCTCAGTAGCTCCTGGTTCTATAACTACAAATGATCTGTATAAGACTGTAGAAAGAACATCACTCATGTAGAAAGCCCATGTGAAAAACCTGCAAAACTCCAAAGACAATCTGAGTGAAAAAAACCCCTAAAAAACCTAGTTCCTAGAAAGGCCACTTTGTTAATTTGATCAGAGTTCTTAAAGTGAGACTCTTTCATTGCCATGACCTGGTGGCAACTCTGGAAATATAGTCCTGAGATCTCTAACCATATAGCATTTCTGTTTGTTTAACCTCAGTTACTGAATAATTGAACACTGCCGGTGTCAGTATACAGTAGGATATTATGCTTTGACATAAATAACGGCATAAAGTTCAATGGTTTAAATGCAGCATGTATTATATGTTAGACCTATATTATTTAAATGACTCTACTTACAGTAGCATGAAATAGGGCACAATACAGCAGTTAGTACAAGTAAACATCACGTCAGGTGGTTCAGTCGAGATGATCATAACTTAGCGATGCTACAGGCTTCACCTAAAATCTGGTTGGCCTTCAAAAACTGGGGCTTTGCAATGATCAAGCTTTTTCTGCAAGATCTGTGATTTTTTTCTACGCCTTACTCTTGTGATAACAAAGTCTTTGTTTTTGGATACTTTAGAAAGGTCATTCTTTCTAAGCGTTGGTTGTGCAGGGGAAGAGGCCTGGGGTATGATTAAAAAAAGGGCGCAAAACAGAGGAAGAGGAAAAAGGAGCCAAGTCATCTGGTCCATAGACATCACAAAAGCCCAAACAGACTGCAGCGATAGCAATGCACAGGCTTCGGATGTTGGGGGGGGAGTACAGCGAGGTACTCAGTGGGCAGATACCTCGCGCATGAAATGCTATGGAGGTTATCAGTATAGGCTTTGATGTGGAGCCCAGTGGCTATCTAGCCCTGTGCCTGGACTCTGCACTCTTTCAGCCACACGCTGGAGCCTCTGACAGCTTCTAATATGCGAGTCACCCCTCCCCGAACCCTGCACTGATGCCCGTGTCTGAAGGAGGGAATGATAGGGAAGACCAGCCATGTGTTCGTCTGATCGTCTTGTTTACTTGCTTTCGCTGCCTACTCCAATCATCTTTTCAAGGGCTTTCTCGTATCAACTGATATTCTGGAATTCATAGAACATCTATATCAAATCAAACCATCATGACTGTAGACTGTACAGCGTACTAACGAATTTGGTGCCAAGTGGCCTCTTATGTGGTGACCATGCACATGGTAATAAGTACAAGCCATTAGGGAAAGACAACAAGCATGTCCTTGATCTGGATGGTTAAAAGTGGAGGCTACTAGCTCCTAGTAAACACTCAGCCAGGTGGACACTTGGTATCCACAGATAAACTTTATGATGCTCCAGTTGGCCACCTGCCAATATTCCGTTTAACAAAAGATATAGCCATCAAAGTCGAGATAAAATAAGCATGTGCCAGAGGTGTAAAGAACGCCTGAAAATCATACGTGAGTTAAGAAATAGTGCAAACGTACTCTATTACAAGTCAAAAACCAACAATTCCAATATGACTTGAGTAAAAGTATTAGAGTATCTGATTTGAACAGTATTCGACTAATATTGAATGTAGGTTTAGAGACGTGAACTAGTCCTCAAACACTAAGAAACATGTTGGTGTTAGCAAAAAAGCAAAAACAGTTGATTTGTGAGGTTTTATTTTTAAAAATAAAAATACCTCGACACTGCATTAACCGACATCAACACAACAGCCTCTTCAGCATGCCAGAATCAAAGAAGTCGACAACAAAAAAAGGCAAAATAGTAAAGCAATTTTTCAAAAAGGGAATTAACAAATGAAATTACAATGTCACAATGTGGAGGAACCTTTAGTATTCAATGGAGAAATAAAACGGCAATGGCGATATCGCCTCTTCTGCAGAATAAATAAGCCACAGCAGATAAAGCTGCCATGCACAATGGTAAGTCATTGTCAATGAAAAAAAAATATATTGGAGGAAAAAGTACAGAAATTCAACCATAAATGTAGTTGAGTAGAGAGAAAAATGTGCTCATATCTTTGATACACTTTATAGTAAAACGTAGACAAAAGAAAAGCTTAAGTACAGTAACAAAGTACTTTTACTCTTACTCTTACACCAACGTCATGCACAAGTTTTGTCTTTACGTCCTTTTTTTGATAACTGAAAAATCTGTTGGAAGAATAGCTGTGTTCATTCCAAAACGAGTTTGGAGCTCTAGCGCATCGTGAAGGCTGTATATATGGAATTTTGGTAAACCATAGTATTTCCTGCCAGGAAGGTCATTTATGACTAAGTGTAAAATTCAAGTTATCCTGCTAACAATCTTGTCTGGTGCGTCTATACAGATCTAAATTCTCCTAAAATACCCTAAAGCTATTTCAGGTCCAGTACACGGAGCAAAGCAATAAATTGTCCAGATCTCGGTCAAGGGAGCAGTCTTCTCTTGTAGAACGAAAAGATATGCACTCATCTCTTCAACTGTCTGACAGTCTGCATACCAAAGCTTTCCCACCCAGCTTTTAAAATGGCACCATGAAATAATAATGTCTTTCCAGAGTTCACAAGGATGAGAGAAAATAAGAGAGAGATAGAGAGAGTGATAGGAATAGAGAGACAGTACAAGGAAGAGAGAGGAGTGGACATAGACGTCATCTCTGCATGCACATTGAATGATATTAGCCTATGTTCGTATGGCTTTGCAAACAAGTTTTTTTTTTTTTATCACTGTGAAAAATGAAAAAGGGTGTGCAAGAGATTATGGCTCACACAGCTGCTGGCCAACAACGTGGGGCTTATCTCATAGTGCTGAAATTTTCACAGAGGTTTAATCGGCTCATTCACAACCACAGGAAAAATTTTTTCTGCCCAAATGTTTTTCTGCCCTAGTGCACTCTGAACTCCTAGTGCTCCTGAGACCCAACGTTCACAAACATGGGCTTGAGAAACAGAAAGGATTGTCTGATTCCGAAACATGAACGGCCTTAAAAAAAAAGCCAGGAGATCAATTCGGGTTTCTGTTCAAAACAGAGATGTGTTGTTTTTCTTTGGATTAAAGCATCTTGCTCCATGCCGTTGGCCACGCTTTCCACGCTCAAGACATCGACAAGGGGGGTGAAGGGAAACAGCGTGAAATTGAGAAACTGTCAAAAAAAATGGTTAAAAGTCAGATCCTCCTCCTGCAGCACAAATCACCCAAGTGTAGGGAGGTGTGTGCTCTTGTTAAATTATGTTTATCAGCTTGGAATAACATCAATAAATCGTAAAAATGGGAATGGAATGGCTCAATAGGCCACTGTAGACAAGTCACTTCCTTCTTGCGGCGCAGATACAATCTTTGGGGGGGGGGGGGGGGGGTGGGAAAACAGCCGGGGGTTGGATATATAAGAGGGACAAGCTCTTTCAAAATGGTGTGCGCACTTTTTATTCTTGCATTTATCTTGGGATAGTTGCAGGGCCAACGCAAAAATTAGTTTCCCAAGTAAGTTCAGCGCACAGGCTACTGATTCCAGCATAAATCTCAAACTAAAATAGGATCAATTTTAAACAAAATGATAAAGTATATAATTCTATTCTTTATATAGTTTCTAACAAAAAGCTAGACGACTGGCCATGTTTAGCAAAAACAGCAAAATCTGTTATACCATAATTCCACTTTGGGGTGACCTGTTCTGAATTACTGACAAATTGCTATGAGGTGGTATCAAAAGTTCTTGAGACTAGCTCAACAAGAAAGCACTTCATTCATCTACGTGTACACACTATTCCCTTTAAAATAATCCCTTTGCACAGCAATACAGCTCTCCCAGCGTTCCTGTCCCTTCTGGAATGTGTCCTGGAAGCCTTCTTTTCCATTCATGACGATTCGCGCTGGATCTTCACAACGGTGTCAAAACGGCAAACTCTGAGTTGGACATCTTCCGTAAGAGGGCAAAATCTACAAGAGCCAAATCTGGCGAGTAGGTGTGGGTGTGGAAGTGAGATCATGTGGATTATTCTCCGACAATCATCATGCACAAGTAGCCGAATGGTTTCGACATTTTCGGTTGTTGAGCTCCTTGAAATGTCGTCCTGATCCCTCATCGTTTTAGAGCGACGTTCTTCCGCTTTCGGAGCCACACAAAACACCTCGAAAGACTCATTGCAGCATTGCATTTTGTCAAACGTCTCTGAGGCAGATTTGGCCAGTTTCGTGCAGAATTTCACGTTTGCGCTTCGTTCTAACTTTGCTGTCAGTGATGAACTCTCAGACGTGGTAACGCACGTGGTCAGAATAGCACCAGTTAGCACAATAAGCCATTTGATACCACCTTATATGATATAGTAGGAAGAAAACACTTATAATTGACTATAATTGGGTGAAAACAGCAATTGATTTTCCTACAGCAGCATGTCCTGCCATGTCACATTATTATAAACCACAGTTGCCACCTCCTAGACAAATAAGGTTACATCAATCACGTTCACAGTTCTTTTGCTTGTCTAATAAAGTTCTATGCACAACACTACATCAGAGCTCTTTTCTTTTATAAAAGGTTCCTAGTTGAAAGTTTGAACCATTAAACATACGAAATAACCACCACAAAGAACCGATTTTTCAGTGAAGGCCCCACAGTACCCTATCATACATCATCATGCCTCTTGTCTTAGTCTCAATCTCGCCATGGCCTTTCTCCGCTTCCTCCCGACTGCCTTATGGACGCTGGAAAGTTAATGGAGATATAAGTGCCCTGGATTATCTGCCTGATCCGTCATTCGCTTCATCGTTTCTCTCCATGCGCAAAGAGTGTTGGCTGATGAAGCGTTTTCTCCCTTACGGTGCCCTTCCTCACATGCCTGCTAAGTCCGTGTTCTGAAAAATGTGTGCGTAATCACATCGGCAAAGTCCGAGGTTATTTCTTCACGCTCTCATTTACCCGGTCTGCCTGCCAGCCACACACACATTTGCACACACTCACTCACACACACACACACACACACACACACACCTCAGCAGTCTTAAAAGCACGTTTTGTGAATAGGGAGCAATTTTTCAAAACGGCCGATTTGAAAAGCTGTCCTTCGTGCCTGCAGGCTTCGCCCCCGACCCGACCGAAACCTGCCGAAAGAGGCGAAACAAACAAAAGCCTACTCAGACCAGATTAACCTTCTTCTACACGCGAGCTGGGCCTGACTGCACCGGGACACAATGACTGTGAATGCGTTCAAAATAAATAATCAACGCAAGAAAAGAAATGGATAGAAGCTCATTTCTTCACAACTTTATGGCTCAATCCAAAACAGAGCCATTTGGTAAACAATGTTCAATACAGAAATTACAAGGCCATGTTGCAGATGAATGGAAAAAACCAAAGTAGTTGACATGCACGTACGCTGCGACAAAGATTAGGTGATTTTGAAAGGCCGTGATCCCTCCTACCAAACGCTTTGAATGAATGAATCCCACATAGCTCCCCTTTCCCACTTCCTGTGTTATGAATGGAGTGGTGAGGACATATATAAACAGTATATTACCCCTACCACATTAATAAAAGGCCGTCTGAAGCGTAGCATGATCCTTCTTCTTTTCACTCTGGCAGGCATTAATGGTTCGAGTAGCGTTACGGCAAATGCTAACGAAGAAACACGGTGTTTACACTAAACTGTTAATGTGCTTACCACCCACCTCGGGAAGAAAACGTACAAGCGGCGCATCGTGGCCGTCGCGTGTTGATTACAAATAGATCCGTTGCTCTTTGCAACCCAAAAAAAAAGGCGCATGAGCTATTGCTAAACAACAGTTTGTGTGCATGTCGAGGTGAAAGAGTTGATCAGACACACATGTGGTGGCAGAGCTTCCATCTGTATACACATCGGCGACTCTAAACACGTCAATTAGGAGGGCTGAACTCAGCATTAAAGAGATGCATGCAAGACTCGGTTCATTTATCATTTGACCTATCACTTGCTAGTTACGTTTGTCACGCTAGCACCTAGCGTGTACCGCTTGCGCACGATTAATGGCCGGGTTGGTTTATGTCCGCGACGCTGTGACTGACTTTGGCTGTTTATGTTCTGTCAACACAGTCGAATATAACAAACCATCAATTTCAACAGGACCCGCTGAAGCGTCGCTAGAGGCTAGCGCGCAAATGCTTGAGACTGATTCGCACCAACGAGATCCCGAGCTTGTATGAGTGCGACGCGCAGGCCGTGTTTACTGCAGAAAAAAAAATCTCAGCTAACCACAAAAGTTTGCATGCTTGCAGTGTGGGGAGGAGTGGGTGTTTGTAACAGGTCACAGAGTTGTTTACTGTCACTTTAAGGGATATGCATTCCACCATCACACGTGCATTTAATCTGACATGCATGCACACAGCAATGTGAAGGAAATCCAAGGGCATGAGACTTATAGAGCATGATCTCATTCTCCGTGTGTGAGTGTGTGTGTGTGTGAGAGAGAAAGAGAGGACTGGTTGTTGGGAGAATATAAGGCAGGAAGTGTGGAAATGTGCATTATTTTCAAAGCTTACGAAAATGTGCTTTCAGTCCTGCTAACACCAGATACTGCAATAGAGATGATAAATACTGGTATTTTCCATACAGGGCAGGACACATTCAAGTTCTTATAAGCAGCATAAAAATCCTTTACAGAAAAATGTATGTATATATATATGTATATAAATTATGGAACGTCGTTTCTACCATATCAACCTTTTTTTTTTTTTGCGTAATTGCGACTATATTTCTCGCAATTCCGCCTTTTTTCTCTCGCAATCAACTTCATTTTTGCCAATTCTGAGTTCTTTTCGAACAACCAAGAGGTTGCTTCAGCTATAACATCTGCTCCCGCTTTAAGCGCGTGTGCATAGCAAACAGGAGCTAATGCTACAGTGGCTGCGTCTGCTCCGTCGAGTGTAAAGTGTAAAGCTACACTTGTGAATGTGCACTAAAGAATGGGTGAGGCTGCCGGATTGGCAAAAAAAAAATGTCGGAATTGCGAGAAAAAAGTCGGAACTGCGAGAAATAAACTCGGAATTGCGAGAAGTAAAGTCGGATTGTGAGAAATAAATTCGGAATGGCAGAGAAAAATGTCAGAATCCATAGGCTTAAGGTCAGAATGGGGAGAAATACAGTAGAATCGTGAGAAATAAAGTCGGAATTGTGGGGAAAAAAAATGCTGAAATTGCGAGAACAATAAGTAGGATTGAGAGAATTAAATGTTAGAATTGCAAGAAATACTTTTTTTTTAAGTGGCGTAAATGGCCTTCCATAGTAAATTATATATAGGGTTAGGCTTTTATACCATCGTTAGGATTGAATATATAAGCAAATGATGCACTTCGACATGCCCTGAAATTGCACATGCGACATTAAACACGTGACGTATTTGGACAATGTGGAGTTCATTTGAATTTTCTGTGAAGGAGTAGTGGCCCAATAAAATACACAAACAAACAAATTCTACTAATGCCATGCAGCCTCTTTCCATCAGCAGAAGTTTGAGGAACAAGCTTATTCCCTCACTCATCCCTCTCCCTGTGTGTCATGGAGCACTGTGTGTGTTTGTGTGTTTGTGCGCACCCCTGCGTCCTGTCATTCTGCATTATCTCTCGTTGTGCTGAAAGCTGCCATGTTGTGTGCTCTGCAGGAGAAAGTGATATGACTGATTGGAGCTGGAGCTCCACCTGACGTCTGCTTGCTCATGGATATCACTCGCTCCCATCTCTGAGTACACATTTTCACAATGCGTGGCATGCGCTTATCTCTGGCTACACCGACACAACAGCAAAGCGATGTTATGACAGTCGACTTTTCTTTAACACATTGTATTTCATCATGCAAACTCTACTGAAAACTCTTCAGAAAGTGATCTTGTGTAAAGTTTCAACATCTCCATGATTGGAATTGTGGGCAGCTTTGTGTTGCCATAAATATTATATTTATATGAAGGATGATAAATAAAGACCATAACCAACCCAAAGTCACATATGTGTGGTGGCCTGGGAAAACCTACGGAAGGCCAAAGAGGCCATGCGTTATTAATTTTTTTTTTTCTTTCTAGTTTTGGGATTGTGACGTAACCATTGTTTCCTTATGATCAGTATTAAGTTTTTCTGTGTTTCTCAGCATAAGAGCAAGTCCTAGAGGCAGCATCATGGAAAATAACTATAATCGTTTGCAAGAGCGGGCACGTGGACGAGCCACAAACGGTTATGGTGATGTCAAAATGATGAGGAAGTTAAATCGTGATAATGAGAAAAAAAAAAATTTATGTCGAGATCACAAGAAAATGAAGTCACGTTAAAAAACTAAAAAGAAAAAAAACCCTTCTTATGGTCGGATTGAATTTTTTTACATTTTCTTCTAAATGAAGTTCTATAAACTATAGCTCTGATTGAATTCCCATGAATTTATATCATAGATAAAGTTAGAGTCTTGCTACCTTCTTCATTCGGCTTCTCCAATTAGGGGTCGCTACAGCAGATCATCCGTCTCCATACCCCCCTGTCCTCTACATCTGCCTCTTTCGAACCACCTACCTGCATGTCTTCCCTCACCACATCCATAAACCTCCTCCTTGGTCTTCCTCTTTTCCTCCTTCCTGGTGGCTCCATCCTCAGCATTCTCCTACTGATATACCCCATGTCCCTCCTCTGCACATGTCCAAACCATGTGTTAGATGCCTCACGGGCTTCGCACTGCACTGTGCTTGACTGGGCTGCCTGCATTCTCACCTTAATCCAAACAGAAATGATGCACACAGCATGGATCCTACATAACACTAGGGCAATCCATAACCGCAGACATTGGATATATTAATGTGATTATGTAGACATGCCAGAGTTTGATAACATTCGTGAGCGATCTCTAAACGGGTGTCCCTAAATCTCGGATGTTCAGTGTGTGATGTTCACCAAATATCAAGAAACCCATGTGAATGGCATATATTTCAAAACAGACTTAGTCTTTGAGCTGCGCTTGTAAAGGTAAGGTTATAATAATTACAAGTCCTCCACTGCAACCTTTTTTTTTTAAAAAGAGATACACTTAGCATTGTGGAACGGGATTTCTGTGTCGACTACCACTCTCTTTCTTCACACATAACCGTACTGTTGACGTTAGAAAACATCATGGACAGACGACAAGACAGAAAGTAGAGAATAATGTCCAGTTACAAGTTTTTCTGAACGCTGAACTACATTTTTATTGCTGTATTTGTGGAGGCAAATCCATGGTGCATGCACTACACAATGCTGGACCAAAGTGCTAATGAAAGAAGTTTCAATCAATTTTTGGAGTCGAATATAGTTTTTTTCTTTTCGTGATATGAGCATCATAGAGTTGCTCATCCAACTCAAACGGTATAGTGAAGAGTCAAATAGAGCCAAATTCCTTTGAACAGTGAATGAATGGAACAGTGCCAAGGTATAATAATATTTGACTTGATCAGTAAGATTTTGTGACTATAACAATATACTCAAATGTAAATCAAGGCCGCAGTGTAAAATCCAGTAGCTAAAACATACGCGATTCGACGGTGACACGGTAGCTATTTTCTGAGACACACCCAAGCGCAGAGGCTAAGAGTCAAGAGGCTTCAAATAGAAGACAAGTGCGTGAGACAAACAGCATAAACATTTAATATGTGCTGACAGAGGCAATAAGCCCGGGCTCACAGACTCACTTTAGACGGCAAGAAAACAACGACTATAAATCCTCACAAATGTGTCTTGCCATAAAAATGTCAGGAGGTCATTTTTATTTGGCCACACAGACAGCGAGCGTGAGGCCTGTGATGCAGCTCAATCCAGAGGCCCTGTGTACCAAGACATGGGGGAATCAAAAGGATTGGGTGGACATGCTCAATCTGTTTTTCTCACACATTTTACTCACACCATTCACTTTCCATTGAGACAGTTAAAGAATGCATAAACTACTGTATGTAATAAGGCTAAATAATTGATAGCTTTGTGTGGATTTTCCCACGGGAGAATCTTTACTTATAAACAGCATTAAATTACAGACTGTTGTACAGACTGCTTAGCAATGCACCACTGTATCATTTAACAGAAAACCAATCCTTTAGTCAGAGTAAAGCAAATGCTATAGTTCTAGAAATTTTGATGATGATGATGATGATGACATCATTCTGACAAAAGTCAAAAACCATCTTCCATCTCTGCTCTGCTAATAAGTGACAGGATGCAATCAAAAGTAATATGGTGGAAGTTTTGAAGGCAAACAAATGAATAACACAGTAATAAACTAAAAAGGTGACTGAAAATCAGACATACGTTCCTGTAGGTGTGTGTGTGTGTGTGTGTGTGTGTGTGTCGCGTACATGTGCGATTGTGTGAGCGTACTGTAGTCATCTGGGGCAGCAATCAGTGTGCTGCTCTCAAGCGCTGCCAAAGCAAACAAGGCAAACAAGGCAATAACAAATCCACTTTGCAGATCATCGATCTGCCTCAGGCCGGGCCAAAGTAAACACTCCCGGCCTCAAGTTTGCTTTTCGAAGTGGGCCTTGGGAATCGAGAGGAGGCTGCTTCCCCTTCGATGTCCAGTGCATCTGTCTCTAGTGCTCTCTAATGGCAATTTTTAATGCCCTTCTCTCGTTGTCTCACTCTACATGCCAGGGTTAAAGCTAGACGGTAGGCGTACCATGTATTTCCAAGGATCCCCCTAATCAAACAGCCCTCCAGGCACTCCGCTTTATTAGTATAATTGTGGTTAATGAGAGAGTGAAACTCAACAGACACCTGGCCATCAAGTAATGCTGGATGATTTTTCCACAAACATCCAATATCGCAAGGTCTTTTAAAAGCTATCGTACTAGCTAGGAGGTTCCACAAAAATAGCTGACTAGTAAGAACTAGAACTAGCAAGACCAGCTGGCCATGAAAATAGAAAAGGAAAAGCTGAAACATCAACAAGGAGCAAGTGACCTTTTCCCTTCAATCTTCCGGCTGACCCTGATGCCAAGCAATGCACCAATTGACGAAATGTCTCCAGCTTCCTTTTCTGAGGTAAAAAAACGAGAGAACACAGTAATAAATAAAGAATAAATGCAATTTCAAGTCCATCCATGATTTATCTCAGAAAAAAAGTTGACTTAAGAATTCTTTGGATGCCTCAATGGTTTCCCATTGCACCCACGCCGGCCCTTTGTAGCAAATATTGGACACCAGTGGCTTGGGTTACTGGATCCAAGTCCCACTGCACAAATATTCTGCTGTACATATTTTGTTTTCTATTTTAGTGCAATTACCTTTTGGTTTTTCTTTCTGCTGCTTTTCGAGCACTACCAAACGAATTTCGTTGTATCATAAAATGACAATAAAGTCTTTATCTTTATCCAGATGGAGGAAATTGGACATACTGTATTGGATAATGGTATAAACTGTTCTTTTACTACGATTTCTCTGTTCTTCTTGCTGTTCTTGCTAATTACATTTAGCAATGTATGCACATATATAAAGACTCCAAGAGTTAAAAAAAGTCATTCTCTTGTCGTTTATGTCTCTTTGAGAGTGAAGACACCGTACATCTTCTTTCCGTCTCGCTCTGCAGCGACGCATACCATGCAAAGGAAAGCAAGTTTTTAGCTCCATAAAGCAGCAGAACGATGAGGCCCGAAGCAGGAGACAGCCTCCATTGAGAGGGCAAATGAGGCTTACCACCTCAGAGACCACAGCTTAAAGCATGGAAACTCTGGCCTTCTCTTCCACTCGTTCCTGCGTCCATCTGCTGCGCACCCAGTTTCGGGGTGAACCACAAATCAAAGGCTTCAGCAGTTCCGGGTCACTCACGAAGATGCAAGCGATGCGAGATGTGGTAAAAAAAAAAAAGAGAGCTTGTGCATCCGAATGCTCTTAAAAAGATCCTGCGAAGAAGGAGCACAGCTGGAAAACAAATACCTTATTTGCACTGACACGGGGTTGGTGTCGGGAATAGTTTGGGTTCAGGAAAACGGTGGACCTTTTTAAGACCTGGCGCATGTTTCCAACAGATTTCGAGCCAAACCATTTTGTAATCAGATGTGGAAGTTTCCTAATGAAGCATGTAAAATTAATAACCGTGCAGGATTTTACAAGTTTGAAAACTAAAAATAAATCCATCATAGTAAAAAAATTTTTTAAAAAGTTGTCAGAAAACTACATGCAAGATTACAGATGTGTGGTTTCATAGCTGTCGCTGGTTCGCAGTACTAATTAATGCATTTGGTCAGTGGTTCTGGAACTGAACTGATGTTCCTGGCTGACGATATGCTCTTTCGCGTAGAAACCGTGCGCTTGAGAGGGGCTGCTGGATCTGGTACTGTGGGGATCTCCTAGAATTTTCTTTAAATCCTGAAACGTTTTCAGGATCCTATAAGAAAAGATTTCCTTTTCCAGAAAGGGTTTACAGAGAAGAACTTCATGAAGCAAAAGACTGCCAGACCCCTATGAAAAATGTACGCCATTTGTCCAGTTCCCTTATCCAAAGTAACTTACAATTAAGCAATTGAGGCCTAGGGGCCTTGTTCAGGGGCCCAGCAGTGGCGCAGATTGCTGTTCCATGGATGGTTGTGGCATCACTGACGACCAAATCTAGAATTTCATCTGGAAACAGGAGAGCACATCACCTCTACAACACTTTTCTTTCCTTTCGAAGCAGGAGCTCCTTAAGTGCACTAAATTAAAGCTAAGGCATGTCGGTCCATGACAGGACCAGGATGATGTCACTTCCTTTTGGCCCCTTGTCCTGAAAGACAGAAAGAAAGAGGAAGTGAGAATGAGTTGGAGCTGTATATTGTATATTTTTTTTCCCTTCTCCCTTGACTTTCATAATACCATAAATCTTTAATGTGGACATTTCCAGGTACTCCTGCAGCCCTGAACACACACACACACACACACACACACACACACACACACACACACACA
>JAAIIK010000078.1:4608712-4623067 GCA_014706435.1 Silurus glanis
CACACACACACACACACACACACACACACACACACACACACACACACCTTCTGTATCACAGCTCTCATCGCTCATGACCAGTATAAGGAAATGAAGGTAGACCCATAGGAAGTGCATGGGTGGCCCGGCAACATGCTTTGGCCACTTTGTGTGTGTGTGTGTGTGTGTGTGTGTTATGATAGCCTTCTGGGTCATTAGCTGTAATCAGAGGGAACTCTCCCTGTCTATAGCCCCATAGGGCCATGTCAACCATTACCTAATCAACTACTCCAGCTTCCTTATACACACACAAACTTAGAACCCACATGCCACCAAAACACTCCATCTTAGAGCTGTGAAGAACATCAAATACCACACGACCGTGCTGCCAGCTGTCGATAACAAAACTATATTTATACCTCGAATTCCATACAGAATCCAGGCCTCAATAATCAGAGGCGTGAGGTGCAATCCGAGAGGCTACGCTCTTCAGGGCTGTGTTCTGAAAGCCAACCCAGTGCCATTGTGCCCATATATCAAAGCTCGCGCCTGTCAGTGACCCCTCCCCTGCTGAGCCTGTTTGTCCAATTAGACACGGGCTGCAGGGGGTGGACCTTTACTGTGGAAAGGGGGTGATGGAAGACCTTTGCTTTCTTCACTGTCTACTTACAAAACCTGATTGAGATATTTATGCATGGCATCAGCTTGCAAAGGAAAGACGTATGAGTTGACATTTGCTTATGTATAACAAATGAACAGTTTTTATACATAGTGTACATACATATATAGCAGACACCATGTTCATCAGATTAATAAATAAGTAATCTGCTCCTATATATAAAAAAATATATATGTATACTGTATATATATACACATGCAGTCATCATAATGTAACATCACACAAACATGACAAACACCCAAAGCTCATCAGCAGGTCCAGGTGGTTTAAACAGCCGGTCTTTGTCACCTCGGCCGGTTTTGTCCCCACCACGACAGCGTAAATCGCTGCGTCTGCCCAGACACAGCCTAGCATAAGAGCCTTATGGATGTCAATGGAGGACATGTGCCAATTTCGACGGACCTTACGACACGGCTGATTCTGAAAATATGCCTCCATGATGCTTCTTAGCGAGGCGATCCAGGGACGCAGGGGCTGAGGAGAAGAACGGCAGCGTACAGAAGGAAGGAGCTTTTATAGCCTGCATGATCAGAACACCTCAAAGTGTGTAATCCTTCAACCTGATTAAAATGGTTGGTGTTCAGGACGTATTATGAAGGTTGTTGTACTTTATAGAAATCTTTTAATTACAGAACAGTAGCAGAGTAACAGCGGACTAAAGTCGAGGCTTATTTCACAATACACTAATAATTCAGATGAATGGCAAGCTGATGTATTTCTGCTGTCATTATTATTATTATTAATGCTAATGAATGAATGAATGAACCACTATTCAGGCCTTATATGCCATCATATGTATCATACACTGTTTATTAACTACAATACAGTATTGTAGTACTATATATATATATATATATATATATATATATATATATATATATATACTTAGGGACACTTTACATATATGTTTTCCATTCTTCTGAGGTGTCAGCAATGTTTGGACTGCATACACATATAATATTTATATATTCTATTATTATTATTATTTATTTATTTAATTGGACTTTTTTTTTTTTCCAGTTTCACTTTTATTCAAAATTATAAATTGGTTATTTCAGCTAGAATTTACTACAATACAAAAGTCTCCATAGTAGTTTAGAAGACGTCCTGATCATGTTGACCTTTGACCCACAGCCCTGCGAGCCCAGGAAGAGCAATATTACATTAGCATGAGCGCCGCCTCGTCCCAAATTACCCTGCAAATGACACTGTCTAAGTCAGTGAAATAACGAAGAAGAGTGAATCAATACATCTTACATATACACACACACACACACACACACACACACACACACACACACGCATACACACATGAACAGAAGCAAGTCGATGGTGCTAAGTTTTTTTGCGTAGCAGTGAAAAATAGGTCACCTGACGTAGGCTTGATGGCAGATATGGGTCTGAAAATGGCCAGGCATTGTTATATAGGCGAGTGTTGGATTAGTCATCACACGCCGCAGCATGAAAGGACAAATAAAGGAAAGTTTAGGGGGGGGGAATGTTTTTCGATTTCGGCCGGAGCTGATATTTTGTTCAGCTTCGTCTCTGCCGTTCTCATTGCTCCTGCGTATGAGTCCCTGGTGGATGATGTGAGTGTCGGAACAGTGTGAAGTGAGGGAGGCAAATCCGGATAAACCTGGCACTAATGTCTTGAGGGGGTGAAAAGGATTAATAAGGAATGGCTCCGGAGGGCTTTGGAACAGCTAAGAATCTTAACCCATATTAACCTCTTTATTTTTTTTAACGCCATCATAAAATCAGGACAATAGATCCCCCAAAAAAAACAAAGGAAATTTCGTGAAAGTGTCTTTTTAAAATGTAACATCGACTATCATGACATGGGTTCAATCATTCTAATGACACAAAATTACAAAATCACACACACACAATCACACACACTGCCAAAACCGAACCAGAATTTTTTATGCCAATTACCATCATATTTTTGGAAGCTATGAAGAAAACCAAAGAACCCAGAGGAAACCCATATGGACCCATGCGACACTCTACACAGATGGAAACCCAAACGGGACTGAACCTGAGTGTGAGGCAACAAGAGAAACTAGAATGTTCTCCACAATGTTCACCTGAGATCATGATGATCTCGATGAGCTCAAGACGAGACCGTTAGTCTTGGCGCCGTGAGCACAACCTCGTCTTGTCCCTAACACGCCCGGATCTCTGTGATGTAGATAAAAATGGATGTGCTACACGCTAATACACTCCCTGATAGCACAAAGGAAATGAATATTAGACGGATGAGAGGGAGTGGACGGGAAAGAGAAATCTGAAAACTCGCACTGGTTGGCAGATTTAATTGATTGTGACTACACTCCCAGTGTTTTTTTTTTGTTTTTTTTTGGCGTGTAAATGGATCAAGCCGCGTCCCCCCCCCTTAACTACCGCCTCTAATGTTTCTTTAATGTAATGGAGTTTGATCACGGGTGTCCTATGTCCAATATTTTGCTGTTACGTTGCACTAAAAAGGTCTCTAGGGCCTATTGGATTCACACACACACACACACACCAGAACACTGTATGAACATCCCTGGAAACATCAGCTGAAACTCTGATCAGAGCTCATATTGTACATAATACACTGTAGAATGTGATGGATCTGACAGCAGATAGGATACACATACACAGATCTCCAGGCCTCTGAATCAATGAGGCATCTTGGGCCAGCTCTAATGTCTCTAACTGCACAGGAAAATTGCATTAAAATCAAGGAGACTAATGACACCAGGCAACAAGGTATTAATACAGTTAAGCACTACAGGCTGCCGTGTGCCACCGGATTCACTTATGGCATAAAGTTTTTGGTTTTTGTCTGCAATCGGAGGTGTCCCTAAACACAAATTTCAATATTTAATATTTAATAATTGAGTAAAGCTACAGAAATGGCTAAAAAATAATAATTGCATTTGTAAATTAGAATAAATGTCTGAATGCCATTTACACTCCTACAAAAAAAAGACACCATCCCAAAGTGTTAACATTTTATCGATACTGGAACTTAAAAAAGTACCAACCGCTACCAACTACTCAACTATTTTTTACCAATCTACTCATCCATTTTTTTTTAAATAAAATGGCCTTTCAAAAACAGAGAGAGAGAGAGAGATTTCCTCATTATAGGAGCACAACAGAATGGAAGAGAGAATTCAGGCATCGCTAGCAATTCGGCTAACTTATCTACTGTCTACGCCACCTGAACTTGCCTTGTTTATTGACTATTACACTCCTGCATATTTTGTCGCTTAGTTTTGTAACGAGTCCACCGTGTTGCCGCCGTGACTGATTGTCTGCACACACCGCACACGCATATCACACGTACGTCGAGCAAACGTCGGCTACTGTACGCGATGGCATCCTTCAGGGACAGAAAAAGACAAGCAAATAGTGATAACGGTACTGTTTTTCCTGAAGCTTATCGGTAGTCCGGGATTGAGCCACCAATGCTTACCAATCCTCAAAATACC
The DNA here is from genome assembly GCA_014706435.1 of Silurus glanis. Lineage (NCBI taxonomy): Eukaryota > Metazoa > Chordata > Actinopteri > Siluriformes > Siluridae > Silurus > Silurus glanis. The sequence goes on from JAAIIK010000078.1 coordinate 4,612,853, forward strand.
GGTTCTCGGTACCAATCTCTGGATCACCATTTGTAAAATCGAACCTTCGAACCATAGAACCTGCAAAATACTAAAAATGAACAACCCCCTTAAAAGACAAAACCATAAGAAATCAAACTTCAAGCCATAAAAGGTTCCAACTCAATCGAGCACTGTAAAAAATCGATTCGGCTTTCTTTCCCCCATTATGTACATCTCCTCCAAGTTCAATTACAAAGTTTGAACATGTTCTGCTCGTGTATAAACCCAGCTTGTAGTTTAGGGCTGCATTCACAGATGGAACTGATCTGAGATGAGAATTTGAGTGCAGATTTATCTCCATATCTGCTGTGCAGCAGAGAATTCGGTCCCACTGGAAAACGCTTCTTTTATAGACTGGTATGTTTTATATCTTAATACCCACAAGATGTGTTGTTATTTTGTCGGATGATATATGGTGATATTTAGCACAGACTGAGGTCTCAGATTTGATCCTGAGCTCAGGTTCATGTCTGTGTGGAGTTAATGCATGTTGTAAATAAATATAGAAATAAATGAAAAAAGTAGGTGGGCTGGTGATTATACTACCCCTATTTGGGAATGAGGGTGTGAATGAATGTGTATGTGAATGCTGTACACATCCTGCAATGGACTGGCATTACATCCATTTATTTACATTCAAGTTTTGCACATGCGGGACATTTGACTTCCTTTTTGTGAAACCTGACCAGATGTAAATGTACTTCTACATCCTCCTTACACTGTGGATGTGTGATACTGACAACTGACAATGTGTAGGTTTACAGAAAACCACATGCTCTTTTGCCTGGCACAGTGCTTTAAGATTCCCGTTGTGAAAGAGTTGTTTTAAAATCGATTGCTTCCGGTACACTGGTCCAGTGCCAAAGGTTCTGTCTCGGGGCGCGGAAAATGCTAAATCATGCTAAACATATAGTATAGTACTGTATAGGGCTTTTGTTGGGATTAGGACTCCAGTCTTTCTAAAGATTAAGACATGGAGCAGTGGAAAAAATAAAAACGAGACCATGAAACTGAAATAAGTGAATCAACTAGAAAATTGATCCTGCATCGGCTGTTCCGTCCTTGTTTGTCTGGGAAACAGGGATAATCATTTTAGCCGAATCAGAGCACACCCGGCGTACAGGCAGGGAGGGGGGGTCAAGTCCCCAGGAAAAACAAACTCCTATAGAAGTACGTCTTCACTGGTCCCGGACGAGCGCTGCAGGCGTAGACAAACAGACGTGGGGCTGACGACATGTAAGATATAGAGTGTTTGGTTAGGAGGAATAGAAAAAAAAGAAGGGAAAAAAAGAAGAAGAGGGAGGGAGGGAGGGAAGGCACAAAAGGTAGTTCCTCTGAAGAAGCTGGGCCTCTGCTAATACACTCACACGCCCAGGATTCTCCTATATTGCGATGACCGATTTGGAGTGATTACGCCATTTCGAATGAGGGAGAGACAGAGACGGCGAAAGGATAAAAAGACCGCACGTGGAGAAAGAGATAAAACATTCACACGTTTCCCCTGCAGGTGAAATCACTAAACCTGTTGAAATGTGGGATTTTTTTTGGAGAACAGTATGCATATTCAGGCTGGAGTTTCTTCCATCATTTATTCCACTCCAAATGTTCTGCTTGCTGCTGAACTGTATGTTGGTGATCAGATACAAGTTCAAAACAGAGCTCAACCCTGATTGGTGGATTGTTGAGTTTTTGGCTAAGTTATGAATAAATAAAAAGGGACGCAAAATGTAGTTGAGCAAAAATGTAGTGAAGTTAAAGTCTCCAACAATGAAAATAATTACAGCAATTACATTTACGTTGTTATTGTCCTCCACTGGCGATCACATGTAGCAAGCGTAATTTAAATAAAAGATTTACTCTGCATTATTTTGCTCAGTTTCATCACAATGAACGCATTCCAAAGTCATTCTGATTGCATCGATGTTCAAACAATGGGTTTTTGGTATAAGTATGTAGTTCAGCAGACGTTGAAATTCAAAGGCTCACGCTAGAGTTAGAGAAGAGGTGCGCTAAACATCCCTACGAAGAGCTTAATGTTTCAACATGTACACTTTTAATATAACGATATTAAATCTGATATAATGTACTTCTTACTTACTAACCTAATATTTAACAAGCGAACATGATTTAAATCACACACAAGCCAAAATGAAAAGGAATCCGCGTCTGGTTATGGAATGGCGTTCTGCTACACCGTCTACGTTCTTAGTCGTCGCGCATCATTTCTGTGAGAAAGGATGGTAGATCTTTGTGTTTTTTTCCTTCATATGTAAGGTTGTGTCCTTCGCTCTGCGACACAGTTCTTACACAGTTCTACTTCCCCTTTTCTTTGCCGGGGCCTTCTTTTGTAAATACGCAATTTGCGAGGAATTAAAACAAGCCAGGGAGCATTGCGTGTGTTGTGTGCTTGTGTGAGATTGACAGATCACGTCCATCAGTGTGTCTGGCATATTTCCTTAGTGTGCACTGCATTATGACTAACAAAGCACTTCTATCCATTAATTATGCCGGAATAAAGCGGCATCTTAAGCTGGAAAGGACCATAGCTGATGTTTTCCAGGAGGGGAGCTAAGTTTGCATGTCTCCAGGCTCCGAGCTCTGGCTAGCTAAAGCAGGAGAAAGAGGGGAGTCTATTTTCCGCCCACCCCTACACAGTTAGACAAGGCCACCAAACACTAGCCAGACCACCACGGAACAGAGCCGCAGTGCAGTAAACTGTTTGATTATTGTGCCTCCGCTCTTTGCCAAGCCTATATTTAACGGCTCCCATAAAGAGCGAGCCGGGATTGAATTTGGGAACTGCCTGCCCTTGAAGTGCCCCAGGAAACAGGAAGTAGCACTGTGACCCCTGTTTGAGCTACTGGCGATTTTTTTTTTGGATTTGAACTGTAGCTATTAACAAGATAGTGACAAATACGATCTGTGATTAGTCTATAAGTCACGCTGCTTTTGTGAAGAATCGTCCTTCACTCTTGGGCTTTACTGGTCCACTTTTGTCCCCTAAAATGATTGTATGCTGTTTTGGTGTCACCCTTAATCTTACAATCACAGCTTCTTCGTCTGTAACTGATATGAAGATCGATGGCTCCATCACTGAAATGGAGTTTAAATAATTGCTGATTTAGAAAATGGAACAGTCCGCCATCTGTTCCCATCACCGATGAACGGGTTTAGCCATTTTTCAAAAAAACAACCTTCCATTAATACATCCAATCCTGACCGCTGACACGAGGACTAAACCTCCCTTCATGTGTAAATGCAATGAATCATACGATCTAATCTCCAGTTACAGTTAATACCAGAAAAAAAAAAAAAAACTAATCCCCTGTAAAGACTTTTATAGTTTCTATTACCGGACCCTTTATATAATTTCTTTATAAATAGTACACTGAATATAATGAATCAATTAAGCCTTCACAGTTTATTTTCCGGGATCTGTCACAGATAGAACATCTAATACTCTTCTCTCCGTTCGAAGGTCAAATGCCGATGAAGTTCTACTTATATATCATTTATATATTATAAGTAATAGAAACCCTTTTCCACATGATACATCTGAATTTGTCATTATAGCATTCATAGACCGCTGATCTATTATTAATAAGTGCTTAGGTTTCACTTTAAAACATCTTGATTACTGCTGCCCCTGGAAGCTCTGGATTTCAGGGAGGAAATACAGTCAACACATAAATGATTGCAACATCTGATGGGAATGTGGTGTAATAACCAGTACGAATAATAAGGTCATTCATTAACCAAGGGAGGAGATGTGCCTCTACAGGAGTTATTGTTTCAATATCAGCCAATCGGGGAATGACTAAAAAAAAATGGCGTTGTAATATGTTTATAGGAGCTTGTGTTTTGTGTGTATTTGAATATGAGATAGACCTGAGTTCCCTCCATCCATCCATCGTTCTGAGAACCGTCCACTAACAAAACGACGACTCCAAATCTCAAATTAAAAAGCCCGCACTACCTGTATTAATATGGCAGACACAAGACAGACCCAAAAGGCATTAACATTGTTAACATTCACGACGATAACACAAGGTGCCATTAACGTTCCTCCGTGTATAAATGATGATGTTACTGTAAGACGTGTGGTGGAGTGGCTAACACTAGCACACATTTATCTCATTTGAGAGTATTAGCATGTGCCTCCCACACTGATACTGTATCTCCAGACCTACTCGACTTTTTGTTTGATGTGCTGAGCCGCAATGCCATTCATCCTGTGTGTGTGTGTTTGAGACTGCAGGAATGTATGGGCTGGGTGGTTTTAATATGCAAAAAAAAAAAAAGGGGAAAATGTCTTTAGCGGAAGCCAAATTTGCAAGAATGCGCAAAACCTGACGGGACCTGACTTCTGATTAATACAACAAAAAATGCATTTGTTCCAGAACGTTAATATTTTGTTTGATTCAAAGCTTCATTTGGGCTCTAGGAATGTAAATCACCGTGCCTTATGAGGAACCACAGGCCCATTAGCACTTGAACTGCTGTCTGCGTATGTGTGCATGTGTTGTATATGATAGTTGTCTCATCTGTCTCCTTTAATGCTCAGTGTCAAAGCTATGAACCATTATCTCCTCAACTCAGTGTAAACACATGGGGCCCACACAGCTGCGTACACGTGCACGCGCCAACACGCACATACTATACACGCTGGCATGTTCACATCGGTGATCACGGACCTACCACTCATAAACGTTTTATACGAGCAGAGGCCACGTATAAATAGGCAACTTATTAATGCCAAGGAAAACATGCAGTCGTGACGTGGAATCGATTTTTCTCACGGGTTTCTGCTCATGAAAGCACCACACACACACGCCGGAGTTGCACGCGAACCCCGTTTTCAGCTATTTTTGGGAGACGTGGAGCACTGTGTTTGTCCATCTATGTGCATATGAGTGCTAAGTCCTAAACAAGCATCACCAAACATGGCTGAGACACTTTTTATTTGTATCCGAGACCCAGTTCAGATTAGTCGAGGCCTGATGTGAGCCTACTGTATACATATTCGTGGTGGTGGGAAGCAAGCAAAGCCCTCTGACCTTTCGTGACCCAAGTGGCCCTTGCCCTCGTCACACCCCCTCTGGGATGTCCAGTCTCCAGACTGGCAGCACGTCGGCGTTCCCAGGACTGCTACTTTCCCCACATGTCCCCTTCACGAGGGCCTGGGAGAGCCATCATGAACTTCATGTTCCGTGGTTCTGCTCTACTTTTCTACGTTTAATGGACATGCAAGGTTCAGTAGGCAGCTAAGCAAGTCACCATCAGTGTCCAAATGCTGGAAAAAGAAAAGCAAACGACACTCCGTATTAACCGTGATGAACCTATTCATTGGTGGGAATTAGTGATGGTTTGTTCATGAATGATTCGTTCATTTCAAATGAGTCTTTAATGTGACTCAGAAGGTCGAGTCGTCTCAAAAAAGGGATTCGTTCCTTGTCTAATGGATGCGCGCGAGCAAAGCATCGCTAAATCTCTGTATGTTCTGTACAGGAATTAGTTTACCTCTCAACTCTTCTAGTCCGAGTCGTTCGTTCTTTTATCACGTGAAACTAATAGACGCAGTTACATATATACGCATATTAATAATTAGAACAATAGTCAAAGTGTGTGTATGTAGACGTGTTGGGGATCCGTTTATTGATAATGTAACATTTTTGATCTCCGATCAAAAGGACGAAATGAACTAAATGACTCAAAAAAGATTCAAAGAACTGAGTCATTAAAATGATCCGATCTTCCCATCACTAGCCTGTATGTTTAAACGTAGCATGCTCCATAGTGGGAGGACCAAGATGGAGTCACTACAAGGTGCACTCGTTATTTTGAATCTTACCACCTGCTAAACTACAAACATCAGATGTGAAGTGATCTGGTTGTCGGAAGAACGACGCTGACCAATCGGAAAAATTGTCGTGTGAATGGATGACACGTGATCCTTTCCGAATCGGGAATACGGAGGAATGCAAAATAGCGGCGCTAATTACCATCAATTTTGTTTGATGCATAAATATACACTGCCAATCAGACCGAGACTACATGAGGTAAATAAATGAACGAACGATTATAGGAAAAGCCAGGATGTTCCGTTTCCTGTAAAAACAAAACAAAAACATGTACTTATTCAGTTGCTTCGAACCACTGTGGCCCTGTTCCTCAATGGAGATGAAGCACACGGTTTCCCACGCTTCACATATTTATCTAAAGCTATTTTAAAATCGCTACAAAAGCTGTGTGAAAATCTCTTTTCCCCCTGTAGTGTGAGTGTTGGGAAAATAAAATGTGAGAGAACTGGCTATGAAGTGGGGAAGAAAGACACTGTTCCAATTATACGTCACCAAAATCAGAGACAAATCATTTTCCCTTTGGTTGGAAGCATTAGTGAAAGTGATTTTAAAAAAATTGCTTAGTGGTCATCATGGGCTATAAATCACACTCATACGATATTAATAAGAAATAAAATGCATTTTGTGGGTCATCTGTATACAGGTAAATAATATTATAATATCTCACCTACGACTGTCGTGTTCAGTGAAAAACCAACAAAGCAAAAGATATTGAAAAAAAAGGAAAAGGTTTCTGAAAAACACGTTATTCCTCATGCCAGCTAGCCATGACAAAGTGCTTTGAACTGATTAAATGAGATTAAACAGTGTCATTCATTTGCTTTCCGAAATGCCACATCAAGGGCGCCTTAAGGTCGACCGCCTTGTTACTCGATTTAGTCGACGAGAAAGACCAGCGTGAATCTGAGATCAGACTGCGGAGGGACGAGGGTCACGGCCAGTTCAGCACAGCTGTCTCCAGAGAAAGGTCTTCCTTCATTTTTAGGGCCTAACTTACACAAGATCAAACAAACGCTGCCTTTCTCTGCACCATGGGGCCGAGCAAGAAAATAGAGCGAGACAGACCAAGTGGGCGCCTGTAACTGGAGCCAGGTCCAAGCAATTATCTCTGATAATTAGATCGCAAACCCAAAGCGTGCACATACACTCACACACACTAGCAGGCTCTTGGTCCGCCCAAGCATGGCAGCTCAAGGACCTCTAATTCAGTCTAGCAGGGGACATTCAAACATGAGGTCCAATTAGAAGGCCAAGGAGGGCACGCAAACAGCTGGCCTTGGGTTCCGGAATGCACCCACTTCAGTTCACCTAATACCTCCATAATAGAGCTGACCTCAACTGTGTGTGTTTGTTTTTTTGGAGAGAGCCACTTGAACTTCCTAGTCTTGAAATGTAGGAAGCTGCAATAGCTTGAGCCTGTATTGGGCCTGCAATTAATTTCTGGGACACATAATAAAAGACTCAAAACATGTCTATAATTCGGTTCTGACAAGAAATCCAGGGGCATGAGGAGCAACAGATGAAGACTGAATACGCTATTCAGGATCTGACAGTCTGAAATAGAACGACTATAGAAAATATGGAAGGCAGTATTCATTATGACTACATGCTAGCTTTGCTTCAATGTTCTTCTCTTTTATCCGTTCTTCTTTTTTTTACATGGACATACAGAGAAAAAGACACTGAGACGAGCAACTATAGGTCAGTGATTCATTGGTCATTAACGTCCTCTTACGGATATCTCTCTTAATTTTCTCTTTTGTCCTTCAGCATGTTTTCCCCTTCAGTATCACCGCTGCCATTTCTTTTTCCCTCTCGCGGGCTGAAAACGCATTAGCCTGAGTCTCTCTGCTCTCCATCGGCTTTCACACTCACTCACTCCTAGAGAGGGAATCGCAAACAAGAACAAATAGCACGAAATCACAGTGGTACGAAACGTGCATCGGTTCAAACTGTCATTATACGTATAGCATCCTGCCATTAAACCGTATGAAAAACTGGTGCATGGAAGCCATAAAAACCATGTAGGTAGGCGTCTGTGTACGTGTGCACATATAAACACGAACACACGAACACACACACACACACACACACACACACTGAAATAAACAGCTTGGCGGGAGGGCCGCAGTTTGCCGATGTGGGCAGCGCCAGCTTTTCCTGGCCAGGCTACAAAAGACTGGACAGGCCACAGCTTTATGAGGCGGCACGCAAACACAAACACACACCCAAGGCATGGACAGATGTGCATGGCCAGCTGTTGTGACTCGAAAAGAGCTGCAGACTGTTTCTCAGTTTCAGAGAGGCAACGTTTGTTTATCAGCCTCTATTTTGTATGACAAAAACTATTTTAAATCTCCTTAATACCTTCCTTGGGTCATTATCGTGTCATCCTGGGCTGCTGCAATGCCAGAGGGCATCTGAAGGTTATAGAAGGAGTGACCAATTACATACATGTACGAGGTGGTATCAAAAAGTTTCTAGACGAACTCTGTTTACAAGAAAGTACTTTATTTATCTACGTTTACACAAAATAGTCCCCTTGCGCAGCAATACAGCGCCCCCGGAGTAATGTTTCGGAAGTGTTCTTTTCAAAACACGTCGAGCACCGTCTGCGGTTCACGCCGGATCTCTGCAATGATGTCAAAACGGTGACCTTTGAAAGCTGGATCTTCATCTTCGGGAAGAGTTCGAAGTCCGCAGGAGCCAAATCTGATGAGCAGGGTGGGTGCAGAAGTGAGATCATGTGGTTCTCCGACGATCATAATGAGCCCTTCGAAGGTCTTCCCGATCTCTCGTCGTCTTCCAGTGACGTTCTTCCGCTCTTGAAACGCACGCAGCGTGACCAGATATAGGTCTTGTGAAACACATTAATCAGATTTAGATTTGATGCTCCTTTCCCTGGTACCTTGTGTTCATTTCCCACTTTGGGACGTTCGATGTGCAAAGTGGACAATAACATGGATGTCTCCCGTGTTGATTTCTGTTTGCACTGCAGGGTAAAGCTCATAAACAGCTGGTTTAACTGCACTTTTACAGCTCCAAGCCTCTGTGGCCTGTTGGTACTGTTTTACTGTCGTGAAATTTAAATCGTCTGTGCGTCATTTTCAACTTAACGCCAACAACAACAGACTACAGAGAGCAGCATTACCAACAAGCTGGCAACGCTAGCATGATTAATTAGATACACGGATCAGGCATAACATTATGACATTATAACATCATGACCTGTGAAGTAAATAACACTGCTAATCTCTTTATCATGGCTCCTGCTGGTAGGTGGGATTCATTAGGCAGCAAGTGAATATTTTGTCAGGTCGATGTGAAGCAGGAATAATGGGCGAGCGTAAGGATTTGAGCGAGTTTTATGACTGGGTCAGAGCATCTCCAAAACTGCAGCTCTCGTGGGATGTTACCGGTCTGCAGTGGTCAGTGTCTATCAAAGGTGGTCCAAGGAAGGAATGTTGGTGAACCGGCGACAGGGTCATGAACGGCTGAGGCTCATTGATGCACGTGAGGAGCAAAGGCTGGTCCGTAGCTCAAACTGCTGTTAATGCCCTACAGGTCAGGACTGTTTTGGCAACAAAAAGGGGACCAGCACAATATTAGGCAGGTGGTCATAATGTCACACCTGTTTGGTGTAAGTAATAACTTACTTAAAAAACAACTAAAGTCTCAGTATATTAATAGATTTAAAGCCATTCCTGCTATATAAACTAATTTACAAGTAAAGAAGAGGAACTTTGAGCAGTTTTTCCGGGTCACTGTGCAAGGACATTGGTAGTTGACAAGATGGAATTTTCTAAAATCTTTTACCGGGTTAGAGAATTAAAGGTTTCGAACGCAGCATACAGTGCAATAAGCAGCTGTTCCGCACAGCTTCGGAAAAGTAAAAGCGGTTTAACGAATCCCGTTCACTTTATAAATTGATGTGTATCTTTGAGTCTGACTCTACAGCTGTTCTACAAGTTCATGTGAGTAAATGTGTGTAATGAAACTCGTGGACTAACATGTCATTCTAAATTCCTAATGAACAGACTGCTGTTGCTCGACTTGGGATGAGATAATTGCTTCAGCGATGCATTCACGTTATATAAACTTATTAAACATGAGCGCCAACACCCCCCCCCCCCCCCCCCCGCCACTCACATGCTCGCGCATACACTTCAACACCCTCCTAACTGTCTTGACCCTTTTACCTTTCACCTCCACTTGAACTGCTGCTGCTGCTGCTGCTGGTGGTGTGTGAGTGCCAGTGTTAAACGTCTTCAGAATAGAACCTGCTGGTGTGTGTGTGTGTGTGTGTGTGTGTGTGTGTGTGTGTGTGTGTGTG
>JAAIIK010000078.1:4630421-4642508 GCA_014706435.1 Silurus glanis
ATATATATATATATATATATATATATATATATATATATATATATATATATATATATATATATATATATATATATGATTTTACATGAATGCATCAATAAAGCATGATTACACTACCGGATTTCATATATATTTGTTTCAGTTTAGTTCAAGTTTGTGTGAAATCGTGCACAAAACGATTAGGGCAAGCGTAAATAAAACAACAACGTTTTCGAGCAATGATTCAATTCGATTTTTTTGACTTTCGCTGAAGTATGAGAACCGAGCGTTCCCTGCAGTGTTATTTCCGCGGAGATGAGGCCAAGCGGCGTTTGAAGTAATCTGAATGGGAAATGAACACCACTGTGCATCTCGAGGTTCGCTTTCTCTAAGCTCACCGCTGCTGAATGAACGACTGGAAAAAAGTAAGGAGAAAGCCAAACTAGTGGCCTAGCGATCCTCAATATATCACCGTTAATACAGCGGCTTGGCTGTTCCGGTGTACTGTGACACGATGCTTGGCAAGGCTACAAACAGAGTCCGGGTCTGGCCTGAGCTCGGCATTACAACCTCGATTTCCTCATCATATATCTTAGTCTGAAACTTTGCATATCAAGTCTCCAAAATCTAACTTGGGAGTAATGTGATCGCGGTATTAAAGTTTGCGGTGGCTCCACAATAAGCCACATAAGCCTCGCGATGTACAGACATATAGGAGCATTCCAAAAATCCAACAGTCCAAGAAGCACATTTTAGCTCATTGGTTGTGAAGAAGTAATATGATTTTGACTAATTTGGTTTCTTCAAAAAAAATGACATCGCTCAAAAAAATGATAGTAGGAACGCTAACTGATCTGCTCACTGATTTAATACGTGTCAGTTACTTTAAATGATTTATTAATTGAGAGCAAGATTACTTTTGTAAATAAACAAAAAGTCTTCCTTTTATTCTCCATTCTTGCAATATTTTGATTACTTTTCTAAAAAAAAAAAAAGTTACTACGGATATAAGAGATTTGATTGGCTTTTACATGAATGTTGAGAAACCCCGTGCCTGTTTCATCAAGATTTCTTAATTGAAACAAACAACAATTCAGACTGCTGTATCCGTGTCTTAGTGGACCTGTTCCTCTTTTTCAACTCCAATTTTTTCACGTTTCCTTTCTGCCGATTCTTCCATGCGCTCGACAGAAAATAAGAATTAGCCTCAAAGCTAATTGCTAACCGTGTCCACCTGGGTAGGGGTGAACCCGCATCCAGCTGGCCCTTAGGATACAGATAGGATCGTGTTATACAGCAGTGTGTGTCTATCTGCCTGTGTTTGTCTGTGTGTGGAGGCGTATATCCTCTAGCAGCTGCTGACCCTCACCTTTAAAACACACACACACACACACATACACACACACCGGTCCACGTCTGGATTCTATTTGGGTGTCAGGAGGGCATGCTGTGCCGCACACACCCGACGGCTCTAGGCGTCAAAGCTGTGACATGGCGCACACACACCTTCCCAATTTAGTCTAAATGAAGCCTGACCATTAGTGTTCCAGAGCCAAACCTCAGTGCACCACACCGGCGCTCAGAACACCATCGATCTTTAGAACAGCACGAGCTCAGAGTGCCATTATTCCTGCATTATGAGTCTGACATGAGCAGTGGGTTAAATATTATCACTACATATAATAAGCTCATTCTTATATAAAAAAAAATTGCATCAAAGTTAAATATTTATTGCTATATATATATATATATATATATATAATAATAAATAATTATATTTTCTAATTACCTTTCATTACACTGGCCAGTATTTGGATTTTAATGAAAAAATGCCTGACACACAGGCAGCACACATTATAAATGGGCTCAGAATACAGCCTTTTAATGAACCTTTGTTGTTAAACTGCACACTTTCGAGCTCTGTTTCAGTTTCCATTGATGCCGATAAAAACGAGAAAGACAAGAGCTAAACTCGGGCTTTGAAACACCAAAACCAGAAAATATGCAAACTAACTAACTATCTTTAAAAATGTAAATATTTTTGAAAAAAAATTCAGATCGTAATAGTAAGTCGAACCAACGTAATCCTGGGACTCCTGTATGTATATTAGTTCTGTCAATCAATTAAAATATTAATAGTGCAACTGAATCGCATCTTTGAACCTGTTCTAAATGTACCTTAAATGAACACTTTTCAAGTTTTTGATTCTCTAATCAACATTGCCACGGACAAATACGGATGCTTTATTATTTATTCATTATTAGCGAAACCGAACTCAATATTGTAGGTTTCTAAAGGTTAATAAAGATTAGTGCCGTTCAAATGAATTTGCATAAAAAAAAAAAAAATATATATATAATGTTAATATGGAAATTCTTGTTCTATCAGGACGTTTTTTTTCCTTTGAGAATCAAAATACACAGAAATGTCAGAGGCTACAGAAATATTTAGGCCCAAAAAACTGTTTTCTTCATGCATAAACACAGCACACAAAACATCTCACTCGACTGTCAACACTCACACCAGATTAAATATGAATTAAGAACTGTGTGTGTGTGTGTGTTTGTGTGTGTGAAGAAATGCATGACGCAGTATTTCAAGGTTTGTATTATTCACAGAGGTGCTTTGTTTTCATGCTGAAAGGTGCACAGTGGTATGATGGAGATTGGTGATTTTGAAGATTTGTTCTAGTTATCAGAACATATCGGTTTTGCACTTATATATAGTTTTAGCTTTGTTCTTTTGCTTATGATGGCTAAATCCCAGCTGGACTAAATATTATATGTGTCCGGGAATAGAAGGATGAGCAATGCTGCAGTTCTATAGTAGGATACGGAGGCTCGAAAGCTCCATTTTCCAAATACAGCATAAACGCTTTGATGGATTCCTGGAACGCTGTGAAACTGTTTTTTTTTTTTATTTGGCTCTACTATTGTTTTTGGCCAGTAGGATGCTCAAAAATACATAAGCATACATCGGCCACGTTCTGCCTCTACGACTTGATTACACATTTCTAAATTTAAAATAGCATACACAATCCAGGGGCTGCAAAATGGGCCGAGGAGAACGCATCCGTATGTGGGTTTGTATCCAAGACCTCTCAACAGTTACGCCTAAATCTTCTGAACTCAACCCACATGTGGGCTCTACTTCAATTGGCTTTCCCGAAACTAGCCTTTCCCGATGTTCGTGCACATGTGCGAGCGTGTGTGTGTGCGTGTCTGTGCTTAAGCTCATCATTAGACTTGCAGTAGATTTCCAGATCACAGCTCATGATTTTTGGACATCGACAAAAAAAAAAGAGCAGATTGCGTTCACTGTCACGTTTCCTAGTCTCCAATCACGCCCTAAATGAATGCAACGTCTGGGCTTTTGGCAAAGGTGTACTGAAGTCTCATGATCATGCGTATAACAGTTACAGAAGACATACTGAATGTGACAAGGACCTTGTGCTTTTTTCAGGAGATTAGCAAACTGAGAAACTCTCTCTGTGTTCCGAGATCAGTCACATGACCAAACGGCTGTAGCGTCATATTGTTTGCAGTTTAGCCAATTATGTTCATCTTCTTATTGTTTAGCAACAAGATACACATTACATCAGGTTTGTGTTAAACTAAATCTCTGATTACATCCCCCACATCTCTCCGCATCTGGCCATTGTGCGTAGGCCTGTTTTGCGGCTGGGCAAAGACAAATGAATGGCATTGCCGCCAGCACAGTGACAGCCTTAAACCACATCAGTATGCGCCACCCACCTGCCCAATTACTGACCACCAACACAGGCAACTCATGGCTGACCCTTTGTGCCAACTTAAAATGTGCTTGTCTACGATAAAGGTGAACCTCTGTACTCCGTTTGGTTAGACAAATCCAGAATGTTTACTAAAAGTGCAACTATTATTTAGTTGGATTAATGAAATATATATATATATTTTTTAATGAAAATCTATTTCCAAACCCTCGCTAAACAGCAAATATGTGTCGGTGAGTGAGTGAAAGGGAAAACCTTCAGTCGGAGTGAAAAACAAACGATCCCGAATAATGTATTAGCACAACACGCACATTTATACAAACCTGTGACGCCTGGAATTACCATCAATGCTGCTGTTATTGAAAACAAATCTGCGTATTTCGAATGCTCAGATACAAGAATTCAGCAGTACTACTGTAATTGATCAATCCACATCACAAGAGTTAAAAAAAACCCACCTTACAAACACCCCAGTGCTCATGTATATGCAACAGTCTAATGTCAAGGATGAAAGGTCACAGCGGCTGGCCTTAGGAAACAGAAAAAGGGTCAGCGCACTGTACTTGGGTGTTAAAGGAAACCATCCCCTCTTTTTTTTTTTCCGTGCCTTCTCTTCCTCCGGGCAATGAAAGTCCCACAAAATGCAAATACTTAATCACCAAGAGGAAGGCAGGAAAAGTAGTAATGCTCATTGACCATTTTGTGTTGGCAGGAAAGGGGCTGTTCAAGAGGAGATAGACTACTGGGATCGATTAATTGGTCTGGTGTGTGTGTGTGTGTGCGTGTGTGTGCGTGTGTGTGTGTGTGTGTGTGTGTGTGTGTTTATGACGGCATTCCTTAATGCAAACCATTTTGAACAAATTGAGTTTGTGTTGTGTATTTTCAGTAGTAGTGTTAAACTGCACAAACTCATTAATCATTTGTCAACATTTATTAAAAAGATGCAGACGATATACAGCAGGGGCGGATCCACCGCGGTGGCGACTGCCACCCTAAGACAACTCATTGCCACCCCAGCGCTGGTATCCCAATTTATAATATATATAAATGTAATCAGTTTCCCTGACCAATTACAGCAGCAGTGCTTCAATGTGATGCATAAAAAAAAGAAACATATACCTGTAAATAATGGCAAGAAATCTTGTATTTTTTTTTTATTAAAACGAATCGGAACAAACGACTCTTTTGAACTGCTTCGTTTTAGTGAATCAAATACATTCAATACGATCAGCCTGATCACTGATCAACACATGACTCAAACAAATGACTCTATCAAATGGCTCCTTTAAGGAATCGAAGCTTTTGTATAAATATTCACGTAAGTTTATTATATATTAGTATAGTTCATATTGATGATATCTTCGCATGTATTAATGACTAACAGCTTCATCTGATCTATTGTCAAAATAAAAACGAATTTGGTGGGTCATATTTCTATCTATAATCTGTATTGTATGTCATGCTTACTAGGGGTTAGTGTTAGGGTATCCTAACCCCACTCGCTACCGTCTTTCCAATCCATATATAAGGTTCAGGTAAAGTCAATTACAAATCAGTTTTTAAGGAATTTGCCACCCCTTATCATTCTCATGCAACCCCCTTGCCACCCCATGAATACATTTCCAGATACAGTTAAACAGATGACATGCTCAGTAAACACACAATCCTTTCCCTTAGTCTGTATTGATGTACTATAGTAGGTATCGAGCTTGATCTATTTTATATTACATCATATAACCAAAACATAGAACACATTCATTCAGTCAATCTTTTCATTATGAGATTTAGTCTTTAAATCACTTTGCATACCAAAGCTCCAGCCAGTTCACACCGGAACAAAGGTTAAGCACATAAATCCATATTTAAAAACCTACACCACACCCTGAAAGTTTCTTTCCAGGTATTTACATGGCAAGAAAAATGAAACATTAGGTGTGACTGCAGGACAAAAAGAACAGGAGGAAACGAAAAAAAAAAAAAACGCAAAGCCACTGAAGCTTGTACTATTACCCATTAAACAGCTACCTTGTACTTATTTCTCATCTGGGTTGTAATTGCTCAAGTTCAGCTGTAACTTTCTGAGAATGCAAGTGATCCTTGCAAACCTTTCTGACATTGTAAGCGCTCAAAGTTACACACAATGTGAATTAGGGGACCGATGAAACAAGAACAGACTGAATGCAATCTCGGATGTTACGAATGCTTGTGCAAACGCTGGGTGAGAAAAGTTCCTAAAAGCTTCGCTGTCTTGCTAAATGCTACATGAATGTCACTGTATCTAAAATATAACACATTCCAGTCTATTTGGTAAGTAAGATGAAATGCTGTAAGCATTTTTAATTCCCTGATATTATCAGGGACTTTGGTAAGACTTCAAAGAATTGGTCATGGTTCAACTCATTAACAAGCCTATAACCAAGATACCGAGGTCTGCCCCCGGAGCCTTTAGCCTATAAAAAAAAAATAAAAGAGGGGGGGGGGGGGGGACTTTTTCTTTTACTATTAAACATATAAGAACAAAAAGCTCCTGTAAATACCAAAGAGTTTAGAATGTATGAGAAAAGTGCAGGTTGCTCCATTTCATGCCAAGTTAAAGATCACTCACTTTATGCCTACTGGTGGCTCTGAATCCAAAGTCTGGTAACGTGGGTACAATTCCCATGATGTTGGATTTGGAAACATGGGACTTAAAAGATTATAGTTGGATAAAAGATGTGACATTGGGTGGATTAGTGTGATATGCAGCAGAGGTGTTGGGGTGAAAAAGAAAAATAACCCAGAAAAGTAAGATGATCTGGATGCATGCTATCTTTGTGATGCTTTGCATATATATATATATATATATATATATAAACCCAGTGCTGACACACATACAGTAGCTGACACAGTGCATAATAGAATTAGATCTTTCTCTAGAACCCTGGTGCTACATAACAGAACACAGAGCTACATAACAGAACATAGAGCTACATACCGAACACAGAGCTACATAACAGGACACAGAGCTACATAACAGAACACAAAGCTACATAACAGAATATAGGGCTACATAACAGAATATAGAGCTTCATAACAGAACATAGAGCTACATAACAGAACACAGAGCTACATAACAGAATATAGAGCTACATAGTAGAAAACAGAGCTACATAACAGAATATAGAGCTACATAACAGAACACAGAGCTACATAACAGAATATAGAGCTACATAACAGAACACAGAGCTACATAACAGAATATAGAGCTACATAACAGAACACAGAGCTACATAACAGAAAACAGAGCTACATAACAGAACACAGAGCTACATAACAGAATATAGAGCTACATAACAGAACACAGAGCTACATAACAGAACATAGAGCTACATACCGAACACAGAGCTACATAACAGGACACAGAGCTACATAACAGGACACAGAGCTACATAACAGAACACAAAGCTACATAACAGAACACAAAGCTACATAACAGAATATAGGGCTACATAACAGAACATAGAGCTTCATAACAGAACACAGAGCTACATAACAGAATATAGAGCTACATAGTAGAAAACTGAGCTACATAACAGAATATAGAGCTACATAACAGAACACAGAGCTACATAACAGAATATAGAGCTACATAACAGAACATAGAGCTACATAACAGAATATAGAGCTACATAACAGAACACAGAGCTACATAACAGAAAACAGAGCTACATAACAGAACACAGAGCTACATAACAGAATATAGAGCTACATAACAGAAAACAGAGCTACATAACAGAATATAGAGCTACATAACAGAACACAAAGCTACATAACAGAATATAGAGCTACATAACAGAATACAGAGCTACATAACAGAATATAGAGCTACATAACAGAACACAGAGCTACATAACAGAATACAGAGCTACATAACAGAATATAGAGCTACATAACAGAACACAGAGCTACATAACAGAACATAGAGCTACATAACAGAACACTTGTTTTATGTGTGTGTAATGTATAGGGACTTACAATGTAAAAAAAACCCATAAAATTGTGTATTCATACGTCCGTAATTGCCAACTATTGGAGTGCTCGAGGTCATGGGCGGACATTTCTGTAGCTGTGTAGGAGACTCAAAACTTCCTTACCCAGGTGGGCACAGCGATGGTTCGAGAAGCTGTGATTAAAGAGCTGAAGCAAATCTGACAGTAAAGGAAGCCACCCTTTCATTTCAAACCCCCCACACTGCTTTAACACCAAGTATGGTGCTAACATCTGGAGAGTGTAGAGTGAAAAGAAAAAAAAAGTGCAAGAGGAGTGAATGCCTTGGGTAGTGAAATCTCTATCTATTAGCGCCCCTGATATCTATATCTGTGTGGCAACCTGATGTGACCTAACCCGGGATAAAACAAACCCACAGCTAGCAATTTAGTTCGGATTATTTTTTTAAAGGAAATTGTACACAATTGTAGCCCAGTTCCAGCTACTGCTGTGACCAAGACAGGGGAATGACTAATGATAAACCAGGTTGATGCTGAAAGAAAAACCCTCCTATTACCTGTAATTTGATCAATTAAAAATGTATTCAAACCCAGTGACATCCCTACACTGCAAAAACTCCTCATCCAGAGTTTTCTAGCAATAAACATTTTATTGATCCTATTTCAAGAATAAAATATTATACAGGAGCAGGGTGTTTAGGATTATAATTTTTTCACGTAGTAAAGCTTTTTTTTGTTTGTTTGTTTTTATTTTACCTGCGAATTGAGACATCATTTAAGGTCTTGTATCTTTTAAGACTTTATTTTAGCTGTAATAACTGGTTTTAAGGTTGCCCAGTATAAAAATGCTCAATGATCATATTCAGGACTTGGTCATTAATATTACCGTATTTTTCGGACTATAAGCCGCTACTTTTTTCCCACGTTTTGAACCCCGCGGCTTAAACAACGAAGCGGCTTATTTATGAATTTTTCCTGGGTTTTTCCCGGTTTCACAAACTTCAAGCCAAAAAACTGAACCCCATAACATTAGACCAATGAAATTTCCGAACGGAAACGAAAAAACGCACCTCACCTGTGTTCTGAGCTGCACGGCATCGGGAGAAAAAACGTTTTTCTTAAACGCACGACGATGCCAAAAGATAAACTCCCGAGAGAAAGAGTTGTGAAAGGAAGGAGGAAGACAGTGAACAATGACTTTCTTGGTAGGCTACTGTTTAGATACAAGCCGTTGTAACACGTTGAGTCTGGGTGAAGGGAGAGCTCGCTAACTCCAGTTGCAACAGAAATCATATAAGCACAGACAGACACACAAACTCGTGCTTTTTTATTATTCTTGGCAACAGCGTTACGGGTTAGTCAAAGAAACTTAGAAATCAGCATCAGAAAATAATAAGGACATATTCCTCGGTCTTGCACACACGCAGTAATAGCGGAAAAATGCGGCAGCAGGCTATTCCGAAAATACCGCTATGCTCCTAAAGGAAGTGCAACATATTTTACCCGTTACACCGTGTAACAGACACTGTCTTTCGTACTGTGTACAAGCCAGTCCTTATCTGAATAAATAATTGTTGACAAAACGCACATATGCGTGATCTTGATTTGATCTTGTTTTCAGTTTAAATGTCTGATTTTAAGACCGAATATATAACGATGACGCTTCTTAAATGAACAAATCCTCTTGTTTCGTAGCTCTGGTTTTAAGATCGTTTCACACAAATGAAGTTTTAAGTTAATTAGTCTAAATCGACTGCTTGGAATAAGTGTTTTAAAGCTTATTTTAAGACATTTTGTTTTTTCTTTATTTCAAAAATCCTACCAAGTGTAATGATCTTACTGCACTGGCAGATTAACTTGTTTCTACTGTGTATCTACTTAAATCATGCATTTATTTCTATAATTCGACAGTTATTTTGTGCAGTGTCTACCTGCTGTCTAATGAGTATACAAAGCCGTGAATTGTGTGGTGTAGAAAAAGCAACACTAGGTGTGATGCTCCTTGTTCTAACACAATATTATTAACACTTTTATACGATTTCTTGTGACGGCAACCAAGCAATATTTGATTCACGATATAAACAACAGTCTTTAATCCTGATCTTTGCCAAAACACTACATGCAATCCCCCACCCTCGACTCCCATTACTGCGCCCACTCTCTCCTGCACCTAATCCTAAATTACAGATGAGAACCCTCTTAGCACGACTGCCATCATGTCAGAAGCGAGAGAGAGACACTCTTGACCAACAACTCGTTCCACAACAACTTGGACGATCGCACAAATAGTGACTTCCTCTCCAAATTTTTATTGCTGCAGCACAGCTGGCAAACAAACATGACAATGGCGACAGGAGGTCCTCCAAAGTCAAAGACAGTCTGGATAAACATGGAGGCCTTTCTCACGGAGACGGGCGCCACTGAGAACGCATCGCCTTCAAGCTGCTGTAAGAGGGAGTTTCCACTTAACCACGATCCGACAAAGTGTGTTTGACGTCTCCCAAGCGTTATTTATGTTTATTTTCCACTTGCATGGATGTTAGGAAATTACCCCGAGATCAAGAGGGACTCGAGCTGAGAAGTGCAATTCTCCAAAAACGCTTCACACAAAGTTTTCATTCTCGTGGTGTAACCCAAGAACAGCTTTTCTGCAAGCTGAAATGAATGTAAAATAATTATAATGGATGCAACGTCCTGTATACAGTACGTGTGTGAAGTGGCTCGCTGCTGTATTGTCCACTTGAAAAGGAATGGGATGGTGTGTCAAACAGGGGGGGCGCTCTGGATATGTGTGTGGGAGTGACTGGGTCTTTGTTTATATGTGTATGGGGGGGAGTGTGAAATATAATTAACAGGTCATGCTAGTATGACAGACCTCTCCTCTTGCGCGTCATTAATCCGGCAGCGGATGGATGGATGGCGTTCCAGTTTACGGCTTTAGTTTGGGGATTTTCACAGAATTAATAACAAATGACACGCCACTGGCGCCAGGCTCAGCGAATCGAGCATCTGTCGCGATATTAAAATCATATCAGCAACGACAGCTATGTATGGGCTTATAGATACCTGCAGCCCATCCATCAATACAGCTGTAACATGATACTTTTTTCCTCCAGAGCATGTTTCTCTTTCCTCCTCCTCCAACTCCCCTCCAACCTTATTTCACTCTTTCTTTTCCTCATCCATCTCTTTCTGTCTCACCCCTCCCACAGTCCTGATTCTGGCTCCCATGAACCTCCTTTTGAAATAAATCTCGCAAGCAATCAGCATATGGGCTTTTGTGTTATGGAGAAAAAAAAATCACTCCCATATGGCATTAGACGGCTCCAGATTTACAGTGTAATTTGACAGTGTTCTCAATGAACAATATTCAAGATCAGGCAATGATAGTGTTATATAATTTAGCGTTATTAAATATTATGACAGGTGTCGGTCACCGGTCAAATTTGAAAGACTGCATGTGTGGTGGACTGGCGGTAAAACATAAAAAATAAATCTGACATGCAGCTGAGATCAGATTGCCTTCTCTTAAGGGGAAATTGAAATCACATAATCGCAGTCGATTGAAAACTACCATGTCTTCACACCCGAAATGTTTCATCAGGAAGAGAAAGGCCTGTCTGTTGTTTTAGGGAGTGTCCACATCGGTTAATGGATTACCTTTTGTTCATTTGATTAATATTAACTTCCCGGGTGTTGTACAATATAACTAGCTATCTAACGGTTATCAGTAGGGATGCAAAATTCCAGGAATTTTTCAAGACTGGAAACTTTCCATGGGAATTTAATAAACTGGGAATTTACAAAATGAGCCTATAACAACTTTATTTCAACTAAATGCAATTTCAGTTGAATTATTACCCTTACTACCACACTTACTGCAGTGTCACTGAGGCCACGCCCCCTACATGCACTGTGCGTCGCTCCATCACATAACACGCATCATTTCTTGAATCCTGCACACGTCAAAAATGTCCATCTTGTTGTGTTTTCACATAAATGTACATAAATATGATGTGCATTTCTGTTCAAAACGTCCTTGTGCCGTGTGTGAGCTATTGCACAACGCAAAAAAATGTCGTTTTTAAAATCTGTATTAGTTTGCCTCCACTTGAGTTAGATTATGACCAAACAAAATGCTTACATTTATTTATTTATATAAACTTGCCCAGATTTCTAATTAATTCCCATGAATTCCGGCTACGTTTCCAACTTGAAAAATATCCAAAATTAGTCAGATTAAGTTCCCATAGAAAGTTTTGGGAAAAATTTTGCCCCTTTGAAACCCAAGTTATGAGGCAGTAAGACCAGGAAGATCCACTGCAGTTAATTATCAGTGTAATGAAAATGAATCTGTTTGAGTTCAGACACAA
>JAAIIK010000078.1:4643712-4665987 GCA_014706435.1 Silurus glanis
AGAGAGAGAGAGAGAGAGAGAGAGAGAGAGAGAGAGAGAGAGAGAGAGAGAGAGAGAGAGAGAGAGAGGATTAAAAAAAGGCCAAGTGTGAGGACAGCATGGTCTTTTGGAACAGGAACTTGGCGCATGTCTGTAAACAGGGGAGGTTGTCGTTGTTACAGGCAGTAAAACTAATCATGTGCTTGGGGTCACTGAGCAGCCTGTTGAGACGCTGAGGCCCTTCAGGCTTTAAGGTTTAAGGTTTATAAGAAGAAACAAAGTACTAGGAATGCTGACTTGAGCTTACACACAATTACAAGCCCCTCTCCTTCACATGGTGTGCCTGAGTACTTGTAATGACACCAGGAGATAACTCTGGAGGAACGGCTAGCATTCTTTTTCCAAGTTTCAAGTGTCTTACAGAGCAGGAAAGTGTTTGTTTAGAGTGTATGTTTGTGTGTGTGTGTGTGTGTGTGTGTGTGCCTAGCATTACAAAAATTGAGGGCAGGCCCTCTCAGGTTAAAATTAATGAACTGAGAACGACCTTGATCAATCATTCAAAGCTGGGAGCAAGGGAGTGCTCCCTCCTCTACCAGTCTTTGCCCCGTCATTCATCAAGTGGCCTTTTTTGATCTACGGGCCGAATCGCGTGCACTGCCCCAATCAGCATGCAGCCCAAAAAAGCCCAGCAGACTCCTCCCGGTAGAAAGAGATTTTTAACTGCGCTAATTGAATCCAACGCTGGTCATTGAGGGTCAGACATTTGTTTGTTAAAGAACGCTGGGAAACTGATCAGAAAAAGGAGGTTTACATTTAACTGAGGACATGCTGAAAGTGTTTAATCATGTCGTCTCTGTCCAAAGCATTCAAAAGGCATTATTTTAAACGATGTTGACTACATGATTGAAAACATCGATGCATTCGCACAATTTGTCAGTTATGAAAAGTTCTGAAGACACGAAGGCCTGTCACCTTCTATTTATTACAAAAGAAGCAGGATGCAAAAAAGAGCAGAAGGAACTTGAATGTTTTCTAAGAATAGAGCGATTATGTGGAACATTTCTCATCTCCTTCTCCTTTCCCACTTCTTCAAGGTGTCCTCAAGATCTTTTCTTCACTTCTTTTTGGCAGTGTTTTCCTACAAAGGTCAAAACCTTGACTTAGGAAAGACTCTACAAGTGACCTCAGAAACAGGTCACTAGTCGCACTTGTGTTTCGGAGAAACGTTTCTCTCACGGTGTTGATCCACAGAGACTCAGGTTAGCAGAAGGCTAACAGGATTGTCTGTTCTAGATTGCTGCAGACTCACCCTGTTTACAAGAAAGTACTTTTTTTTAATCTACGTTTACACACTAACACCTTCAAAAAAGTCCCCTTGCAAAGCAAAACAGCGCTCCCAGCGTTCCTGTGACTTCTGGAATGTGTCCTGGAAGTCTTCTTTTCGGAGAGGGCGCGGAATTGGGATCATGCTGTTTTCCGGTGAGAAACTCGCGTCAGATTCGCAGACGTGGTAACGAAATGGTCAGAATAGCAGACGTGTTAACGTCATGGTCAGAATAGCACCAGTCGCACATCTCCCGGTGTACACAGGACGATGTCTTTCGGCACACCGACGTATGACGGTCGGTGCTCCCTGTGACTGTGCGTGCAGTATGGTAGGAGGAAAAGAAATCTTTCCACAATGTCAAAAATCAAATCATCTCCAAGCTCAATCTGCAAATCGATATAAAACACGTAGAAGCTAAAACATTTGCTTTGCTTATAGGCAGTCATCTAACAAAAACCATCAGCTTTCCAAAGAACCATGAAGAAAAAAAAAAACAAAAAAACATATTCAACAAGACGCAGAAGTACAGTGCCTCAAAACTGCTCAGAAACTCTCCCAAGAAACACATCAGTTTACTTAAACGTTATAAATATATAAACTTCCAGGAAAATCAATGATGTACTTATGGCTTCCTGAGGCCCTTTCTTTGTTGTGGGTGCATGAGCGTTATTTTTCACAGTCCATAAAGTATTCTTGCTCCAACCCACAACCATTACTGGTAAGTCCAGCGCAAGATGAGAGAGGAGGGAAAAGTTGTCCGTCAAATTCGGCAGAAATATGAGTCTTTAATTATTGCCACGGTAATGGCATGGGGTTGCAGTCCATAGCTACAATCATTTTCATATGATCCTCGACGTGCAGCTGCCTTCTTTGGCGCAAGGGGCCATTGTGGTGTCAGTTAGGGTTAGATAAAAGAGCTAAAGGGCTTAGGTCCATAGACACTGGCCAGGTCAGTTCCATAATACATTCCTGTCTGCTCTACTGATCACTGATCAGGGGCAATCACAGGGCAAAGAGAATTCCACCTTCCAAAGAGATGTGATATGGATTTGTAGCAACTGATGATACTTTTGTCTAAGCAAATTCACAGTTGATCATCATTTCTAATGAACAAAGTCCATTCTGTAACGCTGCTAAAGTGCACAGGTTTCTCAACCATGACTAACTTGCTTTTGAAGTAACATCGAGGAACTCTTTTCTCCTGGGAATATGCAATTTGAGATCAACTTTTTCGACCCATAATGTTTTGCGAGGTATGAAGCTACGAGCAGATAGTCAAAGGGTTACGATTTTGGTTAATGGCCCTTTCAGCAGCTAAAAGCACCTAGTTACAAATTTTCTGAAAGTGGCTCACCGTAAAACGGCTTTAACCTTCCCCTTCTTTTCATCCCACGCTGAAATGCCACAGGGCACAAAGAGATGGTGGAGATTGTGAACCACGCTCGGGCTCCACACGGAGAAAGAGAGAGCCATGAGTCATCAGGGCCTGCTAATGGCCTGCCGTGTTTAAATATCATTACTCTGACTGCAGGGACTTGAGGACGCTGCCAAAGGGGGCATCTTTAACCCCGACAAATCTACTATTAGGCCATGACAAAGTGCAGGAATGGACAATCAGACAGACAGACCAGGCAAATCAAGATTTATAGTCACCAACTCCCACCATAAGCAGAGGGTGAAAATAGAGCCGGGTGCCAAGATCTAAACAGAAGCACATAGAGGGGTGGAAGGTTCCGCGAAAAACACTAGTAATAAAGACTTAATGTTTTTATCCAAAAGCAATCGAGTGTATTAGGCTACAAACATAATGAAGCACAGAATTGCAAATACTATAAGAAAGAAATAATACAGAAATATAAAGATTTAAATAATACAAAAGAATGAGATTATCTGTCCTATAAACTTGGGTTTTAAGTCACGGTTCGGTTCAATTTCATTACGGTTAGGGGGAAGAATGACATAAAATTGCTTGTTGTTTTTTATTCGAATTGTTCATTATTACTAACATTTGTGATCATCAACATTTAAACAGTTTACATGTTTAAAACCATTTTAAATAAAAATGCCTGTTTGGATAAGTAATATATAAAATATTTGATAAAAAAAATAATAATAGAATAAATCAAATGAATGCTATATGCTTTTTTATTATATAGATTTAATTAAATAGTTGATAAAAATTTTCTCAAATTAAATGTATTCAATTTAATTTAATAAATGGAAAAAATTTGATTAAGTATTTACATTTGTTGGATCCCATTTTGGTAATACAGGTGTGTATAAATGTGTGTGTTTTATACATAATTATAAAATTTTCTAAAGATATGATCTACTTAACTGTTCTATGTATTTCAGCAGACTTTAACAAATGTCTTCCATTCTGCATTCATTTACTCCCTCGATGTGCAGAATTGTCAGGATTGTCATAAATTCTTGAAGCTGGACATAAAACGCTAAAGAATCCATAGCGCTAGCATTAGCGATTATTTAGCGTTTTGTGTTCATGCATGTCCTAAACAAATCTTATTTTTGGTATGGAGTGAGCAGCCACGGTGACACTGTACCCAAAACACCTCTATTAATTAGTATTATCCAAGGGAGAATATTTATGTTGAGTTCTAGTTGCTTGTTGTATTCACCCATTCGTTGATCCACCAAGACTGGTCGGAGTCTTGGTGGATCGGGAGCCTGTACCAGGAACAGTGGACACAAGGCAGTAGAACGGGAGACTAGACACAAGTGTATGTGAGCATCGGTTTTATCCAAAGTCTTAGTAACTCAACTCAGACGTTGACTTAAATTATGACAAAAATGTTGCCAACTTGGACTGAATTGTTCAAGTGAAAATTGAATAATAAAAAAAATCTCTGTTGTTGCAACAAGACAAAATATTAAACCCATTTAAATCGATAGTATTCATTTTAAATGTAATTCCCCGCTTGCAGAAATTTTGACAACCACTACCTTAAAAAAGGAAGAAAAAACACCAGGATAATGTTTTGTTTACATTTTTGCATATTAAAAAAAAAAAAAATAAAAAAAATAAAATAATTAAATTTTCCCCCTAAATATTGGTTGACGATTTTACTACTGACCAAACTGGTTGATTTATACTGACAGCTAAACACTTACTGAGTTGTGAATCTTGTCTAGACCGAGAGCTGGCACAGACCCCCATGCCAAACCTAACCTGTAACAGGAGGCTAAAAACGCTGGCTGAAGGAACTGAGATGGAGGAGGGGGGGATGTGTTGAAAGGAGGGAGGAAAGGGCTGCTAACCAGAAGAGATGAATGAAAGAGAAGAAGGGCTTGTGGAGCGTCAAGGGAATTGTTTGAGGGGAAACAGTGTCCGTTTGTGGCCAGTGATAATACTTTCCATTCAACAGGGCCTTGCATTGCACCGATTCCTCTGATTGCAGCCTGGCGCCCTGTTGGCGAGGCTCAGTGCTGAAATTAAATCCACTCTGTACAGTTATAAATTATAAGCCCCTATAAACAACGCCGCCACAAGGAACAGAGCGAAACTGAAAAGGAGACGCTGATTATTGAAGACAACAGAAAGGACGGCTACGAGGTTTACTTTCACCTCTGTTAGCGCTATGAAATCACCAGGTCTCTTAAAACTGCAGAAGACAAAGCAGAATGTTCATTATTGATCGATATCAGGGTGTACATGGATAGAGTGAACTGAGGAGAATTTGTGTTGTAAAATGGTGTCCTCCTCCACAGAATCGGATTTGCAGTGTTTTGTGATCGGCTAACTGAACCAGTGACCTGAAACACTTTGGCTCAGCACAGTAATGGCCAAGTTACAGTATTCACACACACACACACACACACACACACACACACACAGAGACATTGTCTCAAAGCAGCTTTACCGAACTTAAGAATTAAAAGAGAATTGGAATAAATTTGCCTAGTATAATGAATGCCTATAAAGTATACACTTAAATGTATGCCTGAACCTATGGACTAAGGGGGTCTCTAAGGGTGTCTCAAAGGGTGTCTCTGATTTAAACAGAATATCACAAAAAAAAAAAAAAACACAAAAAAAAAAAAAGATCTGATCAGTTGGTAGAAGTCAGATTTCCAGTATGCATTCACTCAGACTCACAGCACCTCTACAGGTCCTTTGATGGAACTGCAAGTGAAGCGGAAACACTGGTAGGCTGTGTTAAGTCAAATCAACTGTAGGAAATGGCTGGTGAAGCTAAAGGTAACGTGACAGCAAGTAAGCGAAAGCAGGGGGCTGACGTTAGCCCAACATGCTGCCTCAGCCATCTCCAGAAAACAACAGCATATTTTCTAGGGAGCCAATGTTTAACCAAATCAACATGGGGCAAAAGCAGGAGCAGACGAGCCAGAAGAAAGTGCAGATTGCTTCAGAAAGCTAATCTGGTCTGAACCTGCTTAAGGAAATCATGCACGACCGCGTTTTCTGGCAAACTCTACAAAAAAAGCGCCTTGCAGTTTTGGTCAGTAAACACAAAACAGGTAAAAACAAACATTCCGACTGAAACAAGGGATTCCAAGCCCGAATGCTTCACTCGTTCACACGTCGGCCACATCAGATACTGTTTACCGTGCTGGATCTCTTTTCTGATGTCTGCTGATCTGTTCGCATGTGAAAGCCATGCCTTTGTATTTCCCTCCCCTGCTGAAAAAACGGATTAGATCAGAATTAACTCCATGCCGGTGCGAGCTTGAGAGAGAGAACCATGTTCGAGGTTGTGTCTATTTTAACACATAGCATGCTTCTGTTGATTAGCTAAGAGCTACGATGCAACACCGGTATCGCTCACAGTGGATTGTAGGAAATAGAGCAAAAGATTTTGGGTTTAGGTGCATGGAGTGGAGAGACGGCGGCTTGACAGCATATGTTTTAATGGTTTCGAGGGCCTGCTCTTGTTTCCTGCCTTAGGATGAGACCTGTCAGTTCACATAGCCCATGACATGCAGCAGCAGTGAAAGGAAAAAGAATGAGAGAGCGGGCGATAGGATCATGCTGTAAATGCTTGACTTTGGCCACAGAAAGAAAAAAAAATTGCTTCTGGTCTGTTCTGTTTTAGGTTCAATGCAAAAACTAAAGAAGGAAAGACACTAAAAAAAGAATGGAAAAAAAAAAACAACAGCCTTTGTGAAATCTGATGGCAGTCAATGGTGCGTTCTGTGGCCGATGCTCACAATTAGTGTCAATAAAGCCTCCTGCAGGGATCGAGAAGAAACAGTGCGTTCTTTATTCTCGATGACCCTGGGCTTCCAGCTCCACAGTGTCTCGACCATGTCTGTCACCTGTCCATCCAGGTGTGGCTGAGAGCCACAGGTCCACACAGAGAGGCTTTGTGAACCACAATGAGGCCATCGGGTCTCGGATCAGCTAGCTAGTTAGCACAGTATCCCAGCTGTCCCTGGGGCTCTTTTCCTCTTTCAGGCCTAAAACAATATCAGCTTTTTTTTTTTCCCTTTTTTTTTGCTGAGGTGAAATAAAAACAAAGGTTTAGCCACCAAACAGCAAACCTGCCCCTTTTTATTTATCACTCGCTTTAATAACCCTTGTGATATAAAGTCTTTGGTTCAACATCTCCAGATGTAGCCACGAGAGCTAAATAGTGAAAGAAGAAAAAGTCTTCTTGTCTTCTATGCGGGGTCCGTCTTCTGAAACAGAGGTGTGAAAAAGCTCTCAACACACCATCCAAGCGAACTGCACAAAAGGAAATCAAACAGGATAGACTTAGAGCTCCTAACAGGCGATGGTTTAAACGTGTTGTGGCCTCATCTGAGACGAAACAAGATGATTCTCCAGCCTTAACCCGCATGAAAAAAAACACGCGTTCCTTTCAAACTGCTGCACGACACCTGTGACCTGTCGCTTTAACGATTGTGTCTGGTTGAGGATGTAAAAAGATGTATGCTTGATGTGGGAACTATCAACACCTGCTACTTTTTTTTTCGTTTTTGAAGGAAAGAAGTTTCTCAGAGGCTCGAGGCCACTGGTTCAAACTCCAGCACGTTGTAGTTACATATTATATTTGGTGCTACACCACATGCCTTGTGGGACTGTTGTGGTAATAAATGGCTTGTGTTCCTGCTCTCTTCTCCGTCTTGCTACAAGACTTTCTTGCGTCTTTTTCTTCTACCGGAAAGCCCACATTCGCATCATGGGTTCCTTTATTTGTGTTTCACAGGACATAAAAAATGACATAGATATATTACACTAGCTGTCAAATGTATCATTACAAATGTGCGGACCTCGCTGGAAGACCATCTGGCTTTGATGTTACAAATATGTGCCCTTTGCCACACCTGAGCAGAGTGAGAACTACAGAGCATTGAAAAATATGATTAAAAAGGATCACTAGTAAAAAAAAAAAAAAAACAAGCTAGTCCAGAGCACTAGAAACTGGAAATGTCCCCTGAACTCGTAGACTTTATATACACATTAACTAAGGTTTACAACTTTACGAAGACTCACAGGTTTTATGCTGTTGCACTTCACATTCATGGTGCTGAGCCACCATATTACTACTAATCTATGAAGTTCTAACACTTTACAGAATGCTTGTTCTGGAATGATTCACACAAGTCAGTTCGATCTGCTCTTCTCCAGGGTTTCTGCAGGTTTCCACAAGTCGCCAAGACTTTTTTTAAGACCTTTTTAAGACCAACAAGAATTAAATTTAAGACCTGAATCACATCAAACACACACACACACACACACACACACACACACACACACAAATACACTGTTAGCAAATGGCCTAAGTTACATTATTTACAAGTCAAGTATCGCTAAACATGCACTTTTTTCACCGTACCTGGAAAATATAATCCGTTTTACGTCTGTGGTACGATCCGAGAGAGATTCGCGCCGAAAACAGAAAGCCGATTGGCTGTTACATGTTGGTCTCATTTGTACTCGTAACCCAGCAAATGATATTTGGACTAGCGAAAGAAAGAGCTACAACACCATGGAAACAACAACAACAACAACAACAACAAAAAAAACATTCTATAGGGGGAGCATTTCAATAAACATTAGAGGTGCGTCACATGGACATCGGAAAAATTAAGATAATGATTAAAGACCTAGAACAATGAATCTAAGACTTTTGAAGGCCTAAAATTTTTGGACATTTTCGACTTTTTAAGACCCTGCAGAAACCCTGTTTCCTCTTACAATGTAATTCACATATAACGGTAATAAACTGTGCAAGAACAAGAATTTGGCAATCAATACACTACAATTATACAATCTTTTAATATAAAATTCGGAAATTCTAAACACCTTAGACATAATGTTGAGCTAGAAAGAATTCGACCTCCTATAGGCCGGATATAGGACCGTCTGCCTTTTACAGCAAACTAAGCGCAGCAAAAACATCTGTATTCCTATATAAAAACAAAAAGAAGGAACCTAAAATCAGTCCTGGTCTAACACCAGAAGGTGTGAAAAAAACTTCACCTCTTTCCTCTATTGTCTTAGACGCTGCACATCACAAGACCCTATAAAGCGATACGACGAAAGCATGTCATTTTTGGAACTTTTCAAAGAGAGGTCAGGCTGGTATGTAAGAAGGCACTTTGCCTAGGCTAAAACAACAGTCAAGCGGGAGCCGCCACAACCACATCTGCATCCAATTACGCACCACATCCTCGCAGTGATCCAGAGTAACGAGAACAGCACGGCAGAGGCTGTGGCTTGGGGAGCGATGTCAAATCTGGGTTGCTGTGTACAAGAGCTGAGATCATTCATTAGTAGAGATGACAAGATGAGGGCTTTTTTCTATCATTAATTGACATCTACTGATAATTTATTGATTTGATAATTTATTGACTTGACTGAGTGGGAGCTCAGTGGTTAAGACATTGGACTTTGGATCGGAAGGTCATGAGTTAAAATCCCAACATCACCAAGCTGCCACTGCTGGGCCCTTGAGCAAGGCCCTTAACCCTCAACTGCTCCGTTGTAAGTTGCTCTGCCGAATGGAATAAATGGCATGTAAATACGGTAACACGAATTAATAATGTTCACCAAAACACTTAAAAGAATTCAACCCTACAGACACTTTTTTTTGTGGCGTTATCAAGTTTGGATTTTCTTCCACACACACAAACTATTAGTGAATTCGTCAATGTGATCAAAGGAAATGACTTTATTCATAAACATAAGCGCCCTGAGAAACGTTTCCAGCAGCAGTCCTGCGTCGGTGAAGTGCTACTTTTCTTGTGTAACTCTGAATTGTGTTGACCTGCATGATGCAGTTGAACTCCTCTTAACACCTTTAACACACACACACACACACACACACACACACTTTACACAACAGAACCCATAAGCACTATAAAGACATCTTCAAGCGTCTTTACCATGAGGTGTAACTTTACAACGACGTGGCCATATCTCGAGGATACTTATGAGTAAGATTTTGTCTACCCACAAATCATATTAACTGTCAAGGGAGTTGAAGTTTGTCCAATATTTATTTCTATTTGTGGACATTAGTCTAAATAGGGAGAGCTCAGCGTGAGAGACAGAAAGAGCAGGATGTGGGGGTGTGACGTGTTCGTCATGAGAACATTCGGAGGGCTTGAGTGTGTGAGGAATTAGTCACGCGTCAGCTCGTAGCACCAAGTTAATCATGAGAAACATCCACAGCATGTCCATTTATAAAGTTGAAAGTGGCCAATGGGATACTATTTAGAGGAAGACCTTGAAAATGTGTGGCAGCAAGATGGAAGTAATGATGACTGAGAGACACATCAGCGTTTTCAAGATGGTGTGTGGGCGTGTGTTTGTATAAACAATAGGATAAATAAATGTGTGAGAAATGGTTTGTGAGTACAGGATTAGGAGTTAGCACCATACCCTACCCCCCCCCCCCCCCCCCCGCTCCGATGTGTGACTCATTAGTGATTCAGAACATGGAAGTCCCAAAGGAGGTCAGTCTGTCCCTCCAGTGCCATGAGAAATGCCCTGGCTGAACTTCGTTGGGGGTGGGTTTACTTTCGTACATTAGACATGTTAATGCTTGTGCACTAATACTAAACTCCATTTCCTATGCTTCTAGAAGCCCAGGAAGACCCACCCTGACACTGCAGCCTTATCTAAACACCTATCAGCTCAACAACTGGGATTTTTAATCTCAAAATCATATGGCACTGCAGTGTTTACTGAACTGGAGATACAAATGCGGCCCACTTCATCGTCCATCTGTCCACATGCAAAGGAAGGCAGGCCACAAAGAGGCTACCCATGTAGCTGTGCAGCTCTGTAATCAAGAGCTCAACTGTGGAAAAACGAGAGAAAGGTTTGGCCAAAATCCAACTACCGAGGAACAGTTCATTTACATCTCGTACTAATGTGTTAATATTGGGGTATACACATTTCTAAGGAGGCTAGGTGATCAGCCTGCTCGACAGACATCTCATTTGTCTCACAAGCCAGAATATTAACAAACATGCACACTTTGATGAAGTGCGCTCTCTAATTTTGTTGTTGTCAGGAGACACGTATCGAGAGTGTCGATTCCACATCATTTCGAGTGAGGACTAAATATTTAGACAAGACCTTCTGTCAGGGGGTCTGTGTGTGGCCCCAGCATGAGAGAAAACGACAAACTGGCCTTGAAGTGACAAATGAGAGAGATGTCGGACAGCTGGCGACCCCACACGCATGTCTCCAGGCTGCCGCGACAGAAAGAAACGACTCGGCGACATTTCTGGCAAACGAGCACGTTTGTGTCGATGAGTGACTCTTCTGCCGCGGCTGTCGGGAGTTCAAACAACTGTACGTGCAGCCAAACAAGTTAGTAAAAAAGTGGTACGGGGACCACTTAGGAACTATCAACATAATAACAATGCTAAAATGAAGGTTCTATGCTAATTAAAGGTCTGAAAGGGACCTCCATGTAATGATGTATGATGTACTATGCTCCAAAAAGCTGTGCTTCTGAGACTACTTTTTGCTGTTTTTACATTTGTCCAGAGAATGTAAATATTTTTGAAGGCATCTTCGCTCTACAATATTTCTTTGCACGTGTAAGACTATGTACTTTTATAACTATGTCAACGTTGTCAAAGAATGATTTTGCAACTATTCTGAATGGTCTGTGTGTCCTTTATGATGCTCAGTCTGCTTTTGTGGCCTACTTATCCATTTTCCATGGAGGAGGTAACAGGGCGGAAGCCAATTGTTCCACACCTCTGTGGCCGGTGCATCAGGTGGACTGCATCTGCAGTAGTATAAGGGCTTTGCACAGCTCCCCAGGGGCAAATTACATCACTGGTCCAGCTGAGTCATCTGTTACCACATCCTGCTGCTATGGCTCTGTTCTACAATGTGCTGTAAGTGCCAGGACACCAAAGTCCCATAGAACCAAAACCACAACATGTGGTGTAATGGTCTAGTTCTAACAGGGATGTTCAAATGTGGATCCAGTGTCTGTGGGACACCTGCATAACTCTGGAAACGACATGTGGATGTTAATGCGTTAAATAAAAGTCAATGGCAGCACTGGAACAGGGCGGATAGACGGACTTTATTAGTTGTAAAAAGACATTTGCGTTGGAAAATATTCAAGTTAATGGAGAAAGTAGTTATAAAAGAAAGTAGGATAAAAATTTGGCCGGAGATTTAAGGAAATATACGGAGAAAGCGAGCTGAGAAAGAAAAGACGATGAAAGAAAGTAAACCGAGTATACATTAGCATAATCAGTTGGATTATAGGGTATATAATAAATGGGGAATTTCATGACTTTAACAGCACAAGTTCATGCTGAACATCTACCTTCATCTAGACTTCCAACTCCCCCACAATTTTTTTTCACAGCTTAGTCAATGCCAGACATTGGGGGCCCCATGTCTAGGCCCCTATTCCAAACAAGGCAGCGAAGTAGCTGATTTGGTTTGAGAAAGAAGATGGTTTTGTTTACTGAAAAACCCCCATAAGACCCTTCTCAGATGCAGGATAATGCTTTGTAAGGCAGAACTGGCACAACAGCCGTGGCAGCCCCAGGCACTGATTTGATGATTTTTCTTGCTGTTTGTTTGTCTTTGTTCCTGGCCGGGATGGGTGTCTGTGGCGTGGCCCCTCTCCTTCCTCTTCTCAGGGTCCAGTCCTTCCCCACACTAAATGATCCTTTCATTTCCTCCATGACTCCTCTGCCCTGAGGCATCTCCTCCGTTTCATGGCTCTCGCCTGAAATGCGTACATCACGGAACATCTTCGACTGGGCAGATACTCGATCATAATGCGCCACGCACTGACGCTTCCTGTCTGGATCAGGGTTGCGTGAGATGGTCCAAGATACTGTTGCCAGACCAAGGGCTCTTGACTTGGTAAACAGCACCAAGCATGCAATTTCAACAGCGTCCAAATGCCTGGACTGTCTGCAAAGTGATTATGTCCAGCCCACTCCAACCCCCTCTCTACCTTTCTTAGTTGATCTCAGCTTTTTTCCATTCAACTACAACACACCATTCTACAACACCCCCCTCCCCCCCCAAATCTCTCGATCCTCCGAGACCTGACTGCGGAACTGACATAGGAAGTCCCTTAATGGTTACCAAACTTTCAGGGGAGCTACATGTACTTTGTGAGGACTAAACATGTGTTTAGAGGAGACAACATCAGCAATCACCACTTGACCTCTGTAAAGACCCAGCTTCTTATACCCCCCTCCCCCCCTTCCCAAAAAGAGACTTGACGTGGTTAATATAATCAAGTGAAAGCATAAACCTGGCAAGGAGGCACAAAAAGCTTGCCCAGTTCCAGATGCGAGAGCAGACAACACTAAGACACGGCACAAAAAAAAAAAAAAAAGTGGATCGCCTTTGCTCAAAAAGAATTAAAAACAAAACAAAACACGGAGCCGTAGTTAATAGGGACATAAAACAAGCAGAAACACAATGAACTTTAAATGAACAATGGATCACAGTAATGATAGAAAAACACAGGCTACAGCAGGCAGGAGAGGATCTGCGAATCGGCACACACTCCGACCAAGCGCTCGCGCGAATACACACGCAAACACACTATCAGATGTTTGTCCCGTGGGCAGGAAAATGATTCCGTACAGATGTGCAAGCATGAAAAAGAAAAAAGAGTTGGAGGGTGGAAGGTGGCTGGGTGGACATAGAGGAAAGGGGTGCGAACAAATTGCTTATGTCTGTGACTTCATATTTAATGTGTGAATAAGATGTTCAAAGAAAACAGGGTGTAATAAGTAACAACTACAAACATCCTGCAAATCACCCTCCCATGGGAAAAACCATTCCCGTCATTTTTTATTAAGCCCATGCCCCTGTGCCTCTGGTGCCTATTATTTCTAACAGATGGATCAGAACTGTGAGAAAACTCTCCCAGACAGAAGCCTTTCCATTAAAACTGATCTAGGAGTCGCTTAATATGGACTAATATTAACTTCGACTAATACATGGTCAAATGCAGGACTAGTCACAGGTCAGAGTACAAGGGCAACTTCTAGAAACACACACAAAAACTCATCCTTCGTTGCACACGACCTCATCCACGCTGGCCTTCGTGCATTCCAGTGAAGCAAAGGACTAAATATGAGAACGGAAAGCAAGTGGACATGTCGAAAAATCCTTAAGAGGTGACGAGACAAACGATGGTCATTTAATTTAGTGTGGAAAAGGGTAACCATTTGCGAGCGGTTACTCATCATGGGTGATTACTCAGGCACAGATGTGTAACACAATCCCACACATAGAAGAACATTTATTTATCAATGCCTCTCCTATCTGCTCCAACGTTTAGCCACTGTGATTACTGAGTAGTTACTACCAGAAAAAGTTTACTAAGCTCAAACGGTTCAGATTTTCACTAATGCGTCTTTTATTCTAAACTTCTCTCACAATAATAATACCTCGTTTGCATCATTTATCCCTTTCAAAAATGTCTACTTTGTAAAACCTCCTTCAAATAAAACCTGCTAAAGTCTAATGGTGACAAGAAAACTTTTTTTTTTTCCTGTGGTTGGAAGGATAATTATTCATTCAAAAGGAAAAAGAGAAACAAGACGGGATTAAAGAAAAACACTGTATAAACATTGTTCCGGATGCAACTCTGCGAGCAGGGGTAGATTTCCCAGTAGAAATCAGGCGCTTGGAGGAAATCATTTAGCCTCACTAAGTGCCAAATTGTATCCTTAGTTCTTTTTTTATTTTATTTTTTTCCTGCTCTGCCTCTGCCTCCAAACTGGTTGTAAGTGTCCTGCAATCTTTCACCCTGACTGTGTAAACATAGCTTAACGTGGAGACATAATCCTTGTGTGGCCTTCCTCTCTCCACCTTTTTTCTGCATTTGAACAATGTTTCATGAATCCTTTTAAAGGGAATCCAGATCAGTGTGGAGGTGGAAGCTTCAACGGTGAGATTCTCAGAATATCTTTTACTCAAAAACAACAGGAAATCCTAATTCAGACGCCTGTAATCTGCTTTTATGCCATGGAAGGTTTTGAAGTACGTATGCCACTGACATTTTAATCCTATATACACTTTCAATGGCATTTGGAACAGAACCAAAGGTTGCATGCTAAAACCATTATGTTAATCTTTCCTTCCAATAAAAACTTGTCAGAAGCGCACATCTTTCTCAAAGTCTCTAACAGCTGTGTTAAAGGTATAGTGGAGGTGGTGAAGACTGGATTGCAAGTTGTAAGTTACAGGCCCAAAATAGTCCAGTTTCACAGCTACGATTTGTTTTCTATGACTTAAAATGGTCCGATTTTATTATTTCCATTATTCATTTCCAACCATGAATAAACTTGGACTAAACGTGAATAAAGTTTTATTCACTGGATTTCTCATGCCATTATCCAAATCAATGTGGAAGCAGTTTTGCTAATAGCGCTAAGCCACCGAGTGGTGAACATCCACACACACCTTTGTGTCCCACACTTTTTTCATCATCTTCACTGATGGCCTGTTGTCACCTGACTTTGCCTCCTCATGTGTCGATCACAGAGGGTCGAGCTGCTCTGAGGATGAATTCACAAAGACAGGCTCTGTCCCTAACAACACCAGGTGAACAAGTATCATCTTGCCTTGATAGCAAAACCATCTGTGCAAGAAACGTTCAAGGATAACGACTCAACACCGTGCCTGAGGGGATGCAGGTCTCTAATTCTCTCACATATGAGATTAATCTTACATTTAGAGCAAAAGTGTTGGGGTTATGATCTCATTCAGGAAGCATCGATCATATACCATAAAATTGGACTCTT
The DNA here is from genome assembly GCA_014706435.1 of Silurus glanis. Lineage (NCBI taxonomy): Eukaryota > Metazoa > Chordata > Actinopteri > Siluriformes > Siluridae > Silurus > Silurus glanis. Next base: position 4,659,269 of record JAAIIK010000078.1, read on the forward strand.
AATTGTAATTAAATATTTAAGTTGGGGTGAAAATAATTTTATATATATATATATATATATATATAGTTGTTGTCAGTGTGACGGCGCACGGTTTCAGTATTTCCTGAGGTAAACTACGGTTTAAATCACAATGTTAAAAATGCTCCAGGCTAAATTTCTTCATGTGAACATTACTGTATGTGGGATGTTTCTAGCAAAAGACCGAACAGGATTCACACTTTTACTGGACTGTACTAGTGTTCGTTCGTTTCCTGGTTTGTTCCTCCATTTTCAGAAACTGTAATTCTGTGTTTTGTCACCAACTGAAGGTCAACACGAACGCTTAGACCTGTTTTAGAGAAGCATTTGATCATTGGTTGATGCCGTACACTAACTTTTATTAGTAACATTAGAGATTCATCTGCACAATTCATCAATTCAAGACACATTTCCCACCAAAAATTTCACAGAAATGTAACAGATTTTGACAACTGGTTCAACCATTTTGCATTCAATGACGTATGCAATGAACTGATGCCGAGATGTTTTGGGGGTTAAAACTCTTCAGGTGAGAACCGGTATAATACATTTTGATACAACATGATTGTGTACGATTGTGTGCTGGTAACTATCGATTAAACGCATGTACCCAACGTATTCGCAACGAGAATTTGCTTTTATGATGTGCGCAAGTGACGACATGATGTCGCACAAGTACTTTTGAGAATTTCATTTCTGATCGGAGAAACGCTCCAAAGCTATGGATGTAACCTAAAGATGTCTTTCTGTACATAAAAGAGTAAAAAAAAGCCAATAAAATACATGTTTTATGCACATTACAACTGGTCCATAAAAGTCACTCAATTAGAGGGTGAAAGAGATGAAAGCGCTGGAACACCCTGGAACTCGTCTCACTGTATATGCTGCCATGTACATATACACCTGTATAATAGATTAGTTCTAAATATAAAAACCCTCACACCTACACACGTGGCCTTTCTTACAGCCCTAATCTCCTTTAATCACTCTCCACCTTATCAAGCCTGCCAAATGCATCTCAACACAGCATCCTCATCGAGTTCCTCCACCTTAAGCTCTTATCCGCTGTTCTTGGCTCTTTTCCGGTCCTGTTTTATGCATGCCGCGGACCAATGAATCATTCCATATGCTTAAACCATTTGCTTTGCCTCTCCCAGAAGCCTAGTGAAAGCTGAAAGAGCGAATCGGGGCAATAAATCTTGGCGTCTGGACTTCGGGACGTGACCATCGGCCGTCTCGAGGAGCCATGGGAGACAGAAAAAGACAGTCCTGCTGTTCCTCTTACGTTCTCTCGCTCTCATTTCATGCCGTTCTCTCGCGCTTTCTTTCCTGGCGCTTCACAGAGGGAGTCCGCACTGACAGTTAATGTGAATCACACCTTTTCATCAAGGGAGAAGGCCCTCAGGTCATGCGAGGAAGACCAGGATAGTGTTGGGTGGATGACAGAGGACAAGGACAAGCAGTACAGCCAGGTGGAGAGCAAGGGAGCATAAAGGGTGGATACAAGAGCAAGAGAGCGTATCTAGGGGCCAAAGGGGTCACAGATTTCAACCGCTATCAGTGTTGTTGAAGGTCCTCGTTGCAAAAAGCCTCCCATAAGAGTGAATAAGAGCATTGTGTGTAACAACAAATCACCTTTATGCACTATAACTAGCCTGAGGTTTAGCCTTTCCAACAATCAGTTCCAAAGAAAAGGGCCGATAGAATCTACAATGCCTTCAGGTGCCGCTACCTGGCACAGGATGGGCCATACACACCTTTCTGGACTGTCTCACACACACAAGTACACAATGTTGTTTTTGTATCAGTCTGTTGCTTTTAATTCATATTCAATCCTCCCATTCGTCCCACACTGCTAAGTGTAATTACACATAGTTCAGTAATTCCCTAATGGGGTCTTCTTGATCTTCTTCATGGTTCTAACACAATAACCTACAAAATAGTTAATACACAGTTATTTTTAATTTCATCGCAAAATAGAAACGAGTAGCCATTTCAATTTAAGGAAAAATCCCTTATTCCCTTCATGTCCTTTATTTTTATTTTTTATTTATTTTTCATTTTACCTAAACATTTTCTTAAAAAAAAATAATAATAATAATAATAAATAAATAATAAAAATATTATAATATAAAAAATTATATACAATTAATAAAAAAATTATATTCAATTATAAATAAATAAATAAATAAATAAATAAATAAATAGGAACATTTTTCTTTCCCAAAAATGAGAATCTTGAGAAAAAGGTATGGGGCTGGTTTTATCTAGCTAGCTATAAAAAAAAATAAATAAAAATAAATAAATAAAAAGATAAAAAGATTAAAAAAAAAAGACATGAATACAACCATATTACAGAGACCGACCAATTAACCAAAGAGCAGCACTTGTGCTAATTAATATGCTAATTAAAGATAAACACACAAGTAAACAAAGGAAAAAAACAGTTACTCAGTGACTATCAGTGTCTAGCAGGAGTTTTGTTCATACGTATAGAAGGGAAATAGCGAATGCATTGCTATGGAGTGAACAGCACGGGAGGGTTAAGTCCCAGTGCATCTCTCCACCACTGCGCAGAAACAAGAACCAAAGGAAACGATTGCTTTATGAGGTCTATCGCATTACAGGGGCACCAAAATATCAATACAGCTGTCTGAGAGTTTCATCGATCTGCTGAAAGTGAGATACTGTACTGAAACTGGGGTCTGATCAGGCACTGGGGTATTGTAACTACACACACAAACACGTGCTCAAATAAAGAAATGCCACTGACAGTACACGGATAATCAAATTCCATATAGGATATACAGGATTTGGGATCGTTCCGGATAAAAGGAGTTCTTCTACGGTACGCCGGTGATAATGTTGCGCCCCTATTGCACGTGTCCAAATCGTATCAGGATGAGACAACGTGACTGACTCAGGATAACGAAATCTGGCCTCATCTCTTATCTCAATGGTGTTTTTTCAACAAACAAATAAACAAAGAAAGAAAAGCTGGAAATTAGTGCATAAGTAAGTGAGAAGGAAAGAAAAAAGTGGGCATGTGTGTGAGTGTGTGTGTGTGTGAGTAAGGAAGGCCAGCCATGGCGTGGGCTCTGCTAAAGGTATGACAGCGTGATGGGATGTGATAAGGGAAGGCGCCGTACTGGTCGGAACTCCGACTGATGAGCAACAGCACTCTTACTGATAAGACAGACATACACACACACACACACACACACACACACACACACACACACGGCTGCTCAGTGGCCAGCCACATCTCCTACATTACTCTGACTATTAAAAAAACACTTCCACAGACCCATAAGCTAAAAAAAGATCTGCAATGGGGCAAAAGCCCTAAAATCTAAATGTTGGGGAAGAATGACCCGCACCTCATAAACCAAGACCACACACTCCAGTTATACTATCATGCCCTTTTTGTTTTGTCTCTTCATTCCATGCCCTATCTCAGCCAAGCAAAACCTGGAGGTTGTAATTTCCGGCACTGTCTTAGCAAACAAAGCTCTAAAAGTTTGACCTTTTTGTGATGGCTTTTGTGTGGAGAAAAAAAAAAAAAAAAAAGGATGCAAAAAAATCACAGGCTCTTTATTCAATATCTTTAATCTGATTGAGTAAAGATATAGTGCATGACATGAGAAGGGGTTTGCTCAAAAGCAGCCCATCATATCGAAGATTTAATATGTGGAGTACGCCAGCCAAATTGACTTGATGTGCACTTGATTTGGATTTTAGAAAAAAAATAAGTATTAATAATAATAAAAAAAAGTCATCACCAAAAAAAAAACAAAAAAAAAACGTCTCACTAAAGTCTCAAGACTTATGTTAAATATTCTAAGAAGTCACGGCACAGGGCGTGGCATTTTTTGCAGTTTCTTGTTAACAAAACGTTTTCAAAATGATACAGAACTTGTAAGTCTGGACAGAAATATCAAATGATGACTTATAAGTATAAAATGCAAAGCCCAGGTGGTACTGAAAGAATAAAACATTTCAGGAAAATGAATTTTTTGTGTGCAAAATAATCCACTTTGAGCTGGTAATAGCTGCTCGTACTGTATAAAAAAAAACACCAAAATGCATATATGAACATTTCGGTCTATTTTACTAGCAGCATCATTAATGTACGGTTCAGATTAAACTCATAACTGTTTAAAATCAGTTTAACTCAATAAACAAAGTACATGGACGAATGTAAAGTACACTTTCGGTGCTCTATGCTTGTTGTATACTATAAAAATTGCACCACAGTTTAGCACATTTTCACAAATCTGAGAATTCTGCTTGGGAAAAAGCGGACCTGGGTAGTAGTCAGTAGTAAACATCAAGATTTGGACACTTTTGCTATGGATATTTTGCAGAAAATGGAAATGGAAGACATCTTGCCTTGGTCTGATTAAGGCTGGGTATCAACAACCAGCATTTATTTTGAACTGGTATGTAATTGGCTCAATACCCATAAGTTTTAGGACAAATGGTAGTTATAGACACTTGCATTGTTTTCTCTCTGTATACTTCGGTCTAAATTGCCGATTAGAAGCTCCTGTCATTTTCCCCTACCTCAATGATGTCAATTCAATTCAATTCATTTTTATTTGTATTGCGCTTTTAACAATGAACATTATCTCAAAGCGGCTTTACACAGATAATGTGGTGATTAAAAGTGAATCTGTTCTTTATAAGTGTAAGTTTGGCGACTGTGGTGAAGGAAAAACTCCCCGAGATGGCATAAGGAAGAAACCTTGAGAGGAACCAGACTCAAGAGGGAACCCATCCTCATCTGGGTTGCACCGAATGTTCATTTATAGCAGATATACGATGTTGCGGGGTACAGTGATGATGATCAGAAAAGCGAAGAGTAGTCCTGAGTCAGTGTAGCAGACTGTTGACATTAACGACAGTCCAAATCCATCCTCAAAAGTGTCCGTTCTTACTCCGGAATTTCATGGAACCACCCAAGGCGTTGATGAGAAACCGAGTGGCCTCCATGTCATCACGTGGCCGATGTTTGCTCGATGTACGTGTGATGTCAAATTTGTTGTGCGGATGTATGCTGAGGAAATCTCTCTCTCTCTTTCTCTCTTAGAAGGGCCTTTTTATTTAAAAAAAATGTGCTTTATGTACCTTTTTCTGTTTGCTTAGAGGTGTAAACTGCAGTACTGAAGTTCAGAATACTGAAATTCAGTGACACTGCTATCATACTCAATCAAAAACATTCATTTTAAATAAAACAAACAATAGTACAATGGTTTGGAAACAAGAAACAACAACCAAGGAAAGAATGGGATCTTACAATGAAGCATTCAGGAAACCAACAGTCCAGAAACAAGGTCAGTGCACAAACTCATGTGCAGGGTTTGAACGCTGGAGTTGGGCAGAATGTTGGAAAATGGTTTTAGCTGTAATGCAATAATACAAAACCCACTTAAAAGATAATCAAATACACAAGACGGGGGTGAGGCTGTACATGTCTTTTGTGAACAGTTCACAAGACTTCCATCATGGCCACGGGACCGTTATAGTTACAGAAGCGAAGAGCACATCACTGAAGCAGTTGTACAAAAAATAAAATAAAATAAAAATAACAGCAAATACATTTGGCTAAAATTTCAGAATGCATTTTTTTCCCCGTAAAAAATGTTTTACCCTTAAGCGAAATGCATCATTGAAAAAAAGCAGGTATAAATACATAATAAAAACAGAGGCAAATAGTATAATGTTACTCTTCTTTTTGAACTGCTTTAGATTAAGGCTTTGATTGCTCACATGAGTGGATGATCTTCTTTAAAGATCATTTTGGACTCTTCTTTTAACCCTATCATTAACCACCTTAATGACAGTTCCTCGCTACCGAGCTCAGCATGTATCGAATTTCTTTCTTTCTTACTTTTTTTTTTGTTTTTTTAACTTTTTTAGATTGCTCTAGGGCGGAAACGATTCCTTGAGTAACTTGAGTAATTCAAATACAAAAAATAATCAAAATCGAATCATCAAATTGTCTCGATGCTTCATTGTGGCCATTGAACTACATTGCGTTTCCACACGGACCATTATTACTGACACACTACCCTGGAGCTCTCTGGACAGGGAAACACAGAAGACTCAGACCAAAGAAAACTAGAAAGTTTCCAAAGTGTAGGATCATTCCAAGCTAAAACACAAAGTAAACATTTGAAAATAATTAGAAATGGATTTTTATTGATAGATTTGTATTTGCATTTTAATGTCAAATGGCAATTAAATACCTTATAAAGGTTTCGTTTTCACAGATATTCATGTGTGCAATTTTAGCAATAAAAATATTACGATTTTAAGAAACCCGTCTTATTTTCTCCTGTAAATTTAGTATCGCTCTTTAATAAAGACAAAATACTTCTTATCCCGTTACTCGATCAAATGATTGAATAATCAATGGAAAACTTGATTACTAAAAGAATCGATAGCCGCAGCACTACACCGCTCCCTCACAATGAGGCCACAGTCGATGTGATATTGTTGATACAACATACGTGTAGGAGAAACTCGTATCTTATAGTATTTGTTACCAAATGATGATTACTGCATTTTTCCATTAAAGAAACAATCCAGTTTTTATGAATTGTTTTTATTGATTGTTATTTGTTAGAGATAGATAGATAGATAGATAGATAGATAGATAGATAGATAGATAGATAGATAGATAGATAGATAGATAG
>JAAIIK010000078.1:4675151-4692997 GCA_014706435.1 Silurus glanis
TTCAATAATGAGCCTAAACTATTATTTTCTATAAAATACATATTTAAAACGTATTTTTTTTCTATTAAAATATATATTTTAATACGATCTGTGACGCCAATAATCAGGAAAAAAAATGTAAATAATGAGCCTGATATTTCTATATATATAGATAAAAAATCTACATATGATTGCATGCAGAATATATGTACTGAGATCCAGAGTTTTCTAACAGGAGTCAGGGGCTGCACAAAGTTTACCACAAGCCACAACCAATTCTGAGCTGGTCAGTCTGATGTTAATAACACGAGCCACGGTTGATTACAAAAATGAAAAAAACAAACAAATCAAAAAAATGAACAGAACCATAAGCTCTATAACCAAGACGAAATAAAAGCTGTCCAGGATCAGTCATTTTGGTCTTTAGACGCTTCGAACGACATAAACGTGACTTATCCGGAGTTTGCCAGAGAACCGGAGGTGCCGAAAGGCCAGTATGCTGAGTAATTTGGTCGTCTACAGCGGGTGTACAGGAGACAGAAAGCCTCCTCCAGCAACAAAACACGGCTGATAAAATCTGTCCAGATATTCCAGCCATGCAGCGGAGAGACAAAAGGAGGCATGGTGCAGGGTCGGGAGGGACTCCTCTGCCCCGTAAAATAAAAGCCGCATCTTGTCACTTTTCCTTTGCTTTTTTTTTTTTCTCAGTATAATTGGGGCCTCAGCTATGACAATTTGGTTGAGAGGAGACTCAAGAACCGGCTCTTTCTTCTAGGCTTTGCTCTCGGATTGACAGGATAATTGGTTATGGTAGTGGGGAATGTTTTCAGGCCCTCACATTCCTTGTGAATTGTCTTCCTCAGTTTCGACCATAACAGTTACACTGGCCTGCTTTGGATATATTCTCCAGCCATGCTTTGCACTGCTGAAAGAAGATCTTGGGTACAGATTTTGTTGACTGCGTTGTTTTTGCGTGACAGCGAAAAAGGCTTGGAGGCTTCGCTTGGTTTTTTTTTCGTTCCGTAAGTTATTCCATGCCAATTTACATCAAGGAGCCACGACGCTATTTAAAATTAGTGACTTACTAATATGAGTCACACATTAATTTAAGTCACGAAGCACTAATCTCGGACATATGGCAGCAGCTCAGCTTGAAACCCATGTCATTAAAAAAAACAAAAGGAAAGTTAAAATGAAGACGGGTTTCCACATTTGTTTCCTGTTTTGAAGTAACGTTGCCAGACAAACAATTGTTTTTGTTATATTCAAACGTGGAATTCGTTAACGTGCTTCGCCACTTAAAGAGCTGACTCGTTCAAACGAAAGGATTTAATCTGCATGAAGGAGAACCCCAGCTAAACCCGACATTCATCGTGCCGTTCATGCCACGAATTCTCAATTCCGATGGTCAGAACGTGTTAAACATTATCCATAGCTGCAATTTTTGGAAATCACATTTTTGGAAGTGTCTCCAGTTCCATTGTAACAGTCAGGTATGATAATGATTACAAGTAACAAACCCTATATCGCATTATGTCGGTTTTAATAACTAAAAACCAACACTCTTCAATAACATATAAGCAATGCATATAAGCACATTATATTAGGTACCAAATAAAAAGTTCAATATGCAATAAGCTACAGTAGGCAAAAAGTTTAGCCAGGGTCCCTCTGTAAACAAGCTCAGTAATCTTTCTAGCAACAGATACAATACATTTGAATCTGTGCAATGCAGCACAGCATTATAGATATATATTTTTTATATATGTATATATATGTTTATTATATCAGAAATCTATGCTTTATTAAAGATAACAAAATAAGCTATGTTTGTTTTTTTGTGGCTATTAATACATTTAATATGAACATTGACTGTCTATAGAAAAAAGCATTTACTTTTTACAGAATAAAGAATTATGCCAGTTTGCCATTTGAAAACACAAGTTCAACAACAATTTCAATGCACAGTCGGATCCTCTGAGTGAAAGGTGCAGCGGTAAACGTGCATTTTGGAGCACAGGGTAGGGAAGGCCGGTTTCTTAGGGAGGTCAACGTGCCGGGAGCAGTTTTGATAAGGCCGTCTGTTGGTCCCTTATCAAGCCCGCAGTGCACTCTGTTTAAGATAACCGCTCTCCGGACACTAGGCCTTCTCCTTCTGCTCTGTTTGCCAAGCCACATCAAAGGGTGCATGCACAAGCTAACCAGCTGCATTAGTCATTGACAAATTAAGCAGAGTATCTTCTGGTTGGGGCTACCCCCACCCCCAACACACACACACACACACACACACACACACTTTTCCAAGCAAAAAAATCGTCCGGCTTCCTCGCACTGCCCGGAGGTGTTTTTGAGACTAATTACTCCTGAATAATGACAGTCAATGCTCCGGTAAGCTGTAAACAGCAGGAGCCTCGTAAAGTGGCTGTGACCAGTGAAGGTGTGAATGCTGTGGATTTAGTGGGCCTGCCCACACGTGCACACACACACACACACATGCACGCGCATTCGATTTTGACACTGGAAATGACATGGCTGCTGCGCACTTTCACAACAGACATCGGGCAAACGGGGAGACTTTTTAGCATTAGTCAAACCAAAACATCTCCATTCATCATTTCCAAAAATCAAACAACCAAATAGCTCTAAGTATTTACAATGACGCAATTAAAACCCGTTACGGCCACAAAGGAGCCGGCTCGTTGTAGCACCGCTAACGTCACTGGAACAATGTGAATTCTATCTCGAATCTATTTATATCACATTACCTCAGAACCGGTTCTAGAGCATCCCCTTCCCCCCTAAAAGTGTCAATTGTTCGCCACACAATGCAACTGACAACCTGTTTACTAAAGGAGTTTCCTAAAGAGAAAGGACTCACCTAGATATTTACTTTTGGCAGTAAACGGCTGATATAAATAGATAAATATCACAGCTGAGACTGTAGAGTTTTTTGACTTGGAAGGTTGGGGGGGGGGGGGATTTGGGAGGGAGATGAACATGCTTTAGGAGTCCAATCTTAAAGGAAGTGTTAAAAGTCAAGCTATTTTGATACAAAACAATATAAAATCACTTGTGTTGGTGGAACATCTCATTGTAAACATGAGATGGCTGTTGTATATTTACGTGGCTCTGCTTCTAAATCTTTCTGCATTGGGTATCTGCATGAGAAAGACATCTCAACTTTGTTAGTGACTTAAGCCAGATTGAGAGGTACAGAGTTGTTACAGTGTCAATGGTTTGTGACAATGTTCATCTAATAATTATAACTAAATTCAATGGTGCTGAACCGTTTTGTGAAATATTTCACATCCCAATCTAATGATCTCATACTACATCTTACAAAACACAGCTATTATGGTGGTCCAAACCACCTTATGTGAGTCCAAACCTGTTTTATCATGATGCCCAATGCCCAAAACAAGCATCATAATGACATGGTTACCAAGATCTTCAAACAGTTGGGCCATCAAGCCCACTAAGCATCTTTAGGATAAACTAAAATGTTGAGTGCCTGCCAGAGCTTCTCTCATAACATCGGTTCCTGACCTCACTAACGTTCTTCTGGCTGAATGTACACCCAAGCTACAAAATCTAGTGGAAATCCGTCACGAATGAGCAGAGGTAATTACAACAGCAAATGGGAACTAAATCTAGGACGGAAGGATCACCGAACACAGATATTGGTCAGGTGTCCACAAAACTATTGCCTTTACAGTGGCCATTATCTCATTGTGTAGCAGCTGCCAAAAAACGTTGACCCGTCAAGGCAGGGACTCAAACTCTGGTACCATATTATGGCATCTAGCCAGACATTAGCAACACATCCTTTAAGCTCAATGAGTTTTAAGGTGGGGTTTTCATATACATCAGACTTGTTTGTCCAGCAGATTCCACAGATGCTTGATCAGATAGAGATCTGGAAAATTTGTAGGCGAAGTCATCACCTTGAATTTTTGGTCATTTTCCTCAATTTCTGCAGTGTGGCAGGGTGCAAAATCCTACTGAAAAGGATCACTGGGATAAAGTTGTGTATTTGGTAAACAATGTTTGGGTAGGTGGTACTGTATGTGTAACATTCACATGAGGAACATTGCACGAATGCCAGGACACACAGTTTCCAAGAAGAACATTGTTGAGAGCATCCTGATGTCACCTATTTCCAAAGCAAGGGATGCAGGTGTATCACATCCAGCCATCACAATCAATGATGTAAAAGAAAAAAACGTCAGACCAGGCCACTGGACACTGCTAAGACAAGCTACAAAGCACTGTTTGTTTTGACATCCTTCTGTTGTAGCCTTCTTATGAGCGTTCGTTTTCCCACACGCATCAGCCCTGGGTGTATGTTACTCTATTGTTGATTCACCAGCTGTCCTTTTTTTGGCAATGTTTGGTAGGTAGCAACCACTCCACAATAGAAGAATAGTGTAGACTAGAATAGGCTTATTTGACACATATACATTACATCACAATGAAATTCTTATCACAATTTGGTTCTTGTCAAAGTCACCAAGATGCTTCCACTTGTCGATTTGTCTTTAGGAACTCACTTTACAGTTGCTTATATACTTATTATCCTAATATAACCAGCTCCATGACAGGTGGCATTGTAACGTGATAATCCACCGTATTCACTTCATGTCAGGGGAAGTGGTAGCTCAGTGGTTAAGATGATGGACTTGTGATCAATAAGTTCAGCTCCACAAACAAAATGCTATGGCTAGACCCCCTGAGCAGGGCTCACCCAACTGTTGTTCTGGATAATAGTGTGTATTAAAATGCTGTAAGTGTACATTTCTTTTTATGTTGTGCGGATCGGGGTACATTCCCCACAGCCACTCTCTTTTCCAACTTATAACAGTATTAAATACTGGCATGATAACTTCAGGAAAACAACTAGGTGATTTGGTGCATTCTTTGATTGTTTTTTTTATATATGTATATGCAAAAACATCAATTCCTCTGCTCGATTTTTTTACCACCATTATCAATGAATCCCATGATACCAAGATATTCTTGCTAGGTGAACTTTCTCTGAGACTTTTCGAAATGCTAAACCCCCCAAGAGTAAACATTTTTACTCATCCTCAGAGAGTCATTGGCATAATAAAAAAGAAACAATTCGTGGAAATCTGGTTCATAGTCCCCCCGTCCACCAAGGGTCAAGCAAGTGAAAAGGCTGGCATTTGATGAAAAAGAACTAACAATAATGACCCTCTTTGCTAGAGTAAACTGGGTTTTCCCCAGAAACGTTGAGAAAGCCCAATGATGGGAAATGCGCTTTTCATTAAAAGAGATTGAATATGCTTCGTGTAGAACTGCTAGTAAAATACAGAGTGGCTGTGAAGCCGTGCTGAAATAAAACATCTAGACTTTGACCATTTATCACTGTTTTCTATTCATCACACTAATTGTTTGGGCGTTGGAGCATGTTTGCTTTGGAGAGCGGAGGCTTCATTTCGGTACATAAAGTTACTGTGCTGTAGCCCTTAACAAAATGCCGTAAAAAAAAGTGCTGTCTCTGCTAAATTTATGACTCCCACAAATCAATTAAAATGTTCTTTTTTGCCGAGAGAGCTGGCCTGTCTCTTCTTGTCCCCCTTATACAAAATGACATGCCTCAGACTATGAAAAGCCTTTTAAACAACACTGTGGTCTGTCAGGGAAAACAACCTATTCTTTCTAACCATGGGAGCTGTATGCTTGGTTGTGTGTGTGAGTCTTGTCTCTTGACAGTATTTATAATACACAGAAAGATACAAGGAGGATGAAAGGTTTTTGTGGATGCTGATTTCAAGTTATCATTGAAAAAGCCAGAGTGTCAGTAAATACTAGAGTGCTGGGTGGCCTTGCGAAAGTTTAAACAAAAAAAACAAAAAAAAAAAAAAAAGGGAGACACACTCAAATATTCCACGTTCCTCAGCGCACAGTTGGGAAACTGGAGCCATTTGAGATATTTGTCCACAGGTCACCACAAACAAGCAGCTGAGGCTGGAATACATCACACGAGGAATTAACAACAACTTCTGGTTTGTCGAAAATACAAGATATGATTGAAACAATGATTAAAAAAAGGGTCAAATTATAGCAATTCTTTTCAAAATGAAAGATTTTTAAAGTTGGGTATATTATTTGTTCTGAGTATAATTGATAAATCTGATAAATGAATATGGAAGGCAATTCACAATGTAATCCAAAACATGAATTCTTTATTTCAAAGGGAAGCGAAGGCCATTCACTTTTTAGTGAGATCTGCTCACTTCTAGTGACCACTGGCTACTAGATGTCAAAAGTGATGACCAGTGAGTTATGGAAAACCAGTTACCAATACACTGGTTAAATCGTGCTATCTGGGTGACATTTATTCTTTATCTATTTGCATTTTTGGATGAAATATTTATTTAAAAGTGCCCAAATGTCAAGCCTTTGCTTGGATAAAACATGATAAGTTCACCCCCCCAGTGGTGCATTTATCGGCTTTTTATCAGATAAGTATTTCTGAGGTATTACAGTGTCAAAATGAAAAAGGTGTGCATGTTTTTACACTACAGGACAACCATACTGGCAACCCAAGGTTTGGATATTTCTCATATCATAAGTTTTAAATGAACTTAAATTTGAATTTAGCAAAAAAAAAAAATATATATATATATATATATAAATATGTATATATATGCATATATAAAAACTTAATCATTAAACTAAACAAAGATGGAAACTAAAACCCAACACTGGCCTTTCAAATCAGCTTACAATGTTGAACTGTAAAAGTATTACATGTCTAGTGCCTGTTCTGTTTTCTTCTAATTCCATAACTATATACCATCAATAATATCCGAGGCAATGCTGCTAGCTGTGAACAAGCATGTGTTATTCCTTTTTAGTTATTAATAATAAAGGCTTAATAGCGATCAAATAGAGCTGCCCACTGCGATATGAAACCAGCTGCCTATACATTTCTCATCATGAGGCAGCAGGTTCACAAGCAAGAGATTCCATGGCTCTTTCTGTAGTCAGAAAGTGACAAGTGACAAAAATGTACAATTCTATAAACTATAACTGATAATAAATCCTAATAGGCATATTTGTATTTTCTTTTTTTAGGACCGGAAACGGAATGCATTCCTCTTGGTGACAGAAGTCTTTAAGTACAACATATATACAAAAGTTTGCAAATAGGAAGTAGTGTACACTGTCCTTGTATATATATATATATATATATATATATATATATATATATATATATATATATATATATATATATTGCACAAGGTGGTCCGATTGGTGGTCCATTGTGATTGTGGATGTTTGTTTCCTCACTTTGGGAATGTATAATTGGTGAAGAGTGAAATGAGGAGCACTTGTAATCCTCTCTGCAGTCCAGCCATGTTTAAAACTGTTTGTATTTCGGAATATTTAGTACATTTTGAATTGAAAGGAGCAAAGGTAAAGGTAAGAACTGTGCAGTCAAGACTAAAAATTGTGAAATGTAGTTCAACGAAAGGTTGAACAACACTGCCCCCAAGAGAGGATCCAACTGCCCAGTTCAAGGCAAAGCTACAATAATGACAATTCCATAATGTCCTTACAAATTCCCAGATAACTTTGAACGTAAATGTTTAGTTGTTGTTTTTTTTTTTTTATCTAAACATGTTCAAGGATTTTTTTTGTCAAAACCGTGCACAATGTAGTCTTTTTGTTCAGTGTTTAAAATGGATGCAGGTCCTTACAAACCTAAGTTAGTTTTTAAAACTAATATCTTTATACCCTGATTGTAAGTGACACTGAAGCTCAAGTGTATTAGTATCAACCATGAAGGCAGAACCTGTCAGCAGTGTCTCCATTAAAATAGAGCAGATCTGACAATGGATCATTGTATCTTATCCGTCTTTTCCAGAAAGGAAGTGGAACAGCAAAACTGAAAACTTGAGGCGCCATATATTAAAAAAAAATATCAGCAAACATAAGGTCACATCTCAGTGTTTAAAATTACAGCGACAAAATATTAAACTAATAATAAAATAAAAAAATATAAAAAAAAGATATACATTTAAATATTACATTACCTATATTTCATCAGGCAGGTTACAAAAGGTTTCGAATGTGAAAAACTATGTTTAACCTAAATGAAAGTTATTTTAAATTGACAAATTAGCTATTTCAAAAAGTAAACTCTAGTTTCTGGTACAACTCCAACGGGTACACAGTGTAACGTAAATAAAAACAGAATGCAATGATTTGCAAATCTCATATTCTATTCACCATAAAACAAAAGAAAACCACATCAAATGTTTAAACAATTTTATACCATATTCTATTCAATGGAAAAAAATACAGTCATTTTAAATTGAACAGCTATAACAGGTCTCAGAAAAGTTGGGACAGGACTGTTTTTACTACATTTTTTTACCAACTCTTTATTTCAATGTTTATGCTACTTAAATAAATCTGGAATAACCTAAGAATATATATAAAATAACAATTTTAAAAACCTTTACTTTCTAAATCTGTATATACACATGTTGGAAATCTTTATCACTTTCTGTCATTGTCACACACACACACACACACACACACACGGTTGCTATCTCCAGGATGACACTGCGACCTGTGTTGCCAAAAACATTCTCATCAAACTTCACTTCTTCAAACTGTTCTCTCACCTGCTTCCATCATATCAATCCCTCCCTTTCTCTTTCTGGTGATAAACCCCCCGTGGTTTGTACAGGAGCCTGGCCCTGTCTGCTCCTAATGGACCTTCTGTCTGACCGCCCATCCGTCGCCCCTCTCTGTACTACCTCTGAATCCCAGGCCAAGCTTGTGTATGTGTGTGAGGACTACTCAGCCTTAAGTGCACCTAAGAGCACCCTCTTGAAGAGTGCAAGTCAGACAGCGATGGTGTTTAAGAAGTGGTCTGTCTGCACCACAGCCTGTGGTGAACTCATGAGTATCTATGCTAGGTATGCATTTTCCATGACTTAAATGCTCGCCTTGAGGAATTTATCAAGGTCTCTGTTAAAGTCTTTAAGAAAGCCCTAGAGCGTGTGTGTGTAATATCAGTTTTGATATTCGACCATTCCGTCAATTGGATAAAACATTAACTGAAGTGTAGTGTTTCGGTGCTTTGTGGCCTTAATTCAAACCCCGCATTAAGACAGGCACTGCACATAAAACAATTCCAGCATAGCACATTAAACTCTACAAACAAGCTTTTTTCCCCCCATGGCTCTCTCTGTTGAGTTGCTTCTTAAAAGCCTTTCTGTAACTAAGCCCAGACTTTGGACCCTCAACCTGACCAGGTGATAAATCTAGTAATGGCATTACACTAGCTCCTAAACTGCATCTAATAGGATCCAGCCTGAAAACAACAACCAAACATACAGCAGTCTTTCCAGTTGTTTCCTTTGAAAAAGAAATTAGCGCAGACCCATGTCTTAGAAATAATCCTATTATACAAGAGCTTAGCAGCTCTCCCCTGTCTCAATAAGGGGTCAGGGTCTTAGTGACCCTACACTTTAGTGAGGCAATGGACTAGTGAATAACACAATAAGTGTTGCTCTGTCCCAATGCAGCAGCTCACACAACAGACTTTTTGTCTGGAGGGCAAATAATACACTTTTCTGACAATCATTTGGCTTTGGTTTCATACATAGAACTAGATGATACTTGAGAAAAACTTTAACGTCATTTTTCTTGTTGTTGTTTTTTTTTAAACTGATTTCAGGCCCCGTAACTCCACAGAACAATGAGGTATGGAAGGAGGAATGTGGGTTTTTTTCATGCCATAAGACAAACCACAGTCACGTTTTTAACCATCTGATACAAGAACACAGTATGACAGTAGCAAATCAGCAGTTAGAACAAAAATCTTCATTAAATATAAACAAATTTTAGCTAAGACAGGGACACGTAAGCATATTTGAGCAAGTATCGAAACACTAATGAATTATACCATAGCACACGGATCTGGTGGAGACGGTACTCAGACAAGACGCTGTTGTCGATCCTTTACTAGACCAGGCCCCATCACACTTCAATTTCCACTATTGTGAATAGCAATAAAACCCTTCTAACAGTGCTGATTGGAAAGCCCATTAGAAGTTGATCAATCAAGCCAAATGCTTTGCTTAATAATTGATGACAAGCAATTTACACGCAGCCTGTTTGGAAGTTCTTTGTGTTTTTCTCAGGAAGTGATGTTCACGTCAGTATTCAGTTTATTAACTAACATAGGCTTTCTATAAAACGACAACGAAAAAGGAGGTAGGATCAGAAGTCTAACTACTACTTGCTGTTTCTTAGAAATCTGAGAAATCTATCTGTCCTTTGGATTAATGGATGCAAACAGCATAAACTACTTTGCTTTGAACTACATTTTTAGAGCAAACAAAGTTGCCTCTTGGCACCACCTATATCAGCACCACTTAAGCTACAGTAGAAACAATGAATCTTTGTTTGCTCAAGTCAATGGACTGCTGTTCCTCACCCGGATAAAGAGCAGACAGACATTAGAAATCTCTTTCTCTGTCTCTACAATGTCAATCTGAAGACTCAGAGCCAGGCTTAGGCTCAGGGGCATTGTTATAAATTACGATGGCCGCAGACGACCAGTCTGTGCGGTGAGTCTGTCTCTAACCTCATTTTCCCCTGCAACCTCTCGATGCTCACCCCTTTGATGTACGCCGCCATTATGCCTAATGGCCCTCATCTCACACAGGCTGTTGGGGCTTCATTAGGAGCTGATCAGGTGGCTGGGAGAACAGACATGTTCCTGATAAATCAATGCCAAAGCCTGAAGAGTTTGCAGAGAGACTGGAACCATATGGACCTGTGATAAGTCCTGCTCATCTGTAAAACGATGTGAATAAATCCAAGCTGATGGCTTCTATAATGGGCCAGCAGATCATGACTCGTAATCATGTAAAGGCTGTTTGAAATCAAGCAGATTTTCCTAATCAATGCATTTTTGTCTTACTTTCTATCTATTTTTAGTCAAATCTACTTGCATGAACAATAATCAAGAACGCATCGGTTCATTAGCCGAACTAAATCCTTCACCATTGAGTTGTCAGATTGACGACTGTCATCTTGTCATCATACCACGATGACACAGTTCTAACAAGACAAATATCAGGGAGACACACACACCACTTTCTTTGATTGGATCAGCACTTGGAACAACATTTCCATTTTTGGGGAGGGGGGAAACGGTTTGAGGATTTCCTCCCAGTGTATCCTGGGGACAATTAGCGTACCAGTCAGCAAAACTAAGTGTGTCCATCTAAACCAATTACACAGCCTTAGTGGAGGCAACGCTAGCCGGTGGCAGGGCGGATGGCTCCTGTACTGATTAACCAGCAGACACATTGACCCCTGGTGCCCCCTGAACTCCCTAAGGGGAAAAACCACTGTCATAAACAATAAATCCAGCCCTTGCTCCACTTCAGCTTAGCCAAGACCTCCGAATAAGCAATATCCCATTAGACATGAAGTGAGTATGGATAATAACAAACATGGCTCCTGCGCCACTGATCTTTGTGACTGTTTATGTTACGGTTGGATCAGACAGTGATACAATACGGAACCAAACAAAAGGACCGAACGTGATGTGATTAGGAGTTTAGAGGAAGTCCTTTGGGCTTCTGGGTTTCCCTTTGTCTTGAAGATTCAGGGATTGCAAAATGGATGTGATTAGTAAGATACACTTCTCTGAGACTCATTTAATGACTCTAGGCGTACTCTATCAAATGTACGTAATATAACAGAGCACATAGAAGTCCAGTTATTTAACAATGTTTAATCTTCGAAATTTAAAAAAAAAAAAAGAAGCAGCTAATATCAATAGAACTGTCTAATCTGTATTGAAGGATAATTATTACATATAAGTGGCATTACATAAATGTGAAATGATTCTTATACAAAATATTGAAAGTTTAATTGTGATAGAACAAAAATACAATTGCACTATAAGAGCCAAAAACATCTGGTCAGGTCTCAAATTTGGATAGAGTTTTAAAAGCACAAACAAATTGAAATTTGCTGACATGCGCTTGATTTCTGTCTCCGGAAATACCGCAGGCACATGCAAAATGTTTTGTGTTCGAAAAAAACATTTTACATCTATAGATTTAAAAAAAACGTCTAAAACGTGATCCTGTTTCGCTTTCCGCCTGCATCAAAATACATACATACCCTTATTGTGTTTAATTCAATAACAAGCACAAGCCGTTCTTCAGGCCTTCCATAACCAAATCAGAGGGAGAACAGGATCCATTAATACCCTGAGGAATGAGAAGTCTCTCCCTTCCCTGTCTGTCAAAGAGAAAACGCATTTCACCATTTCCCTCTTGCCTTTTGATAGATCCCTTTGCTCCAGGCACCATTACGCATGTCAAGCTGTAACAGAATTTCCACAAGCTGAAGCACAGGTTAGAATTAGGAACCATTATCCTGAATCATATTTGAAAATGTCAGAGCCCATCAAAGCGGGAGGTGTGCTGTAGCTCTGGCTTCAGACTCAGTATGACGTACCAGGCACTGATTGTATTATATTAATGTATCAATTACATTGAATGTGATTGCCCTTTAACTGGGATCAAAGCTGGGGCTCTTGTTCAAGGAGATCATCAGATTAGACGGGGCGACAGATACATGGCTAAAATAATCAGCGAAGGGTGCTTGGAGGGTCATGTGCTGCCTGTTAAAAGCGTTCTTTTATGTTGATTTGATCTGATACCAGTGATGTTTCAGTTTGTAGTAAACGACATCTGTATGGGATGCGGTTTGGGGGTCAGCATTTTCAGCATCATGTTTTATCATTTGGGTTTCTGCTTTTGTTTCAGCACTTCAGTATACTGATTTTTGTTCAATGCAGCTTTTTATACGTCTTCATTTGGGTAAAATAGAGATGCATCAATACCATTACTGGTGTCAGCCCAATGTGTGCTCTCTTGTTTGTCTTCATACTCGCAAACAATCTGACATTATACAATATACAGACATACAGGTGCATCTCAATAAATATAAAAAGAAAAAAGTTGATTTATTTGAATAATTCAATACAAAAAGTGAAACTTGTATATTATATAAATTTATCACACACAGAATAATATATTTTAGATCACCTCACATGCATGTTCATACTTTTCAGTAGTCCAACATTTCTGTTTTTTTTTGTTTTTTTTAGTAATATACTGAATTTTTGAGATACTGACTTTTTGGGTTTTCATTAGCTGTAAGCCATAATCATCAAAATGAAAAGAAATAAACACTCGAAATATATCAGTCTGTGTGTGTGATGAATTTATATAATATATGAGATTGACTTTAATTGAATTACTAAAATAAATCAACTTTTTAACGATATTCTAATTTATTGAGATGCATCTGTTTTGCATAATTAATGATCAATTAATATTTTAATTGCCATAAGAAACTACAGGCATGTGCTCATGAAAAAAAATTATAAATAGTTACTTTTAAACTTCTAAATGGTACTTGATAGTAGTAAAACTAAACACTCTGGCCAGGAGTTTTTGATTTCTTTTAGTATTTGTGTATAGTGAACGTGTATAAAAACAATGTGCATGTTAATCTGTATGAATGCAAAAATAACAGACATTTTAACTAAATGTATAAATTCTCTAAAGTGCATCTGAACTGAAGACATGTCAAATATAATGAGCTCAATAGCGAAAACAGAGCCCCAAGAAAAAGACATGCTAATATTTAGCTTCATACTGTAAATCATGAATTATTAATGGATATCTAGGATTGTTTTAAAATGATGTTTAACATAATATATTATAGTTTTTAACTTACACAATATCTGATGCAGATCTGGAATTTCTGTGTTGTCTTCCATGTTATTTTAAAGCAATCTTACCTCACACTAAGTGCGTGTCCCTCAGACACCTCCTCATACCAACACGCCTCCTCTTAGGCAGGTGATCCATCATTCTCCATCTATCTCACTCCTGCACTCAGACAAACCCTGAGCCCGTCGCCTCACCAGTCTGATGTTAACACACAGACTTGAGAGCAGCGGCCGAGAGAGAAGTGCTCCCTTGTCAATTTAACGCCATTACGGAGGGTGCAGGCTTAACGGCTGTCAGAAACACTTCACACTCACTCCTGCTCTCAGATAAAGTGTCTCTATATACAAGAAGGTGGACAAAACTATGCCAAAACACAGGAACAGAAAAACATTTCATGAAAAATATTTGCGTTAATGATTCTGGAATGTCAAATTTGAGGAAAATGTTATTTATCCTGGTTTACCTGGAAGTATAAGCCTAAATACAGTTTATTTTGAAACAAGGCCATTACTGTGCAAAGATTTAGGCAGGTGTAAAAAAAAATTCAAGTTTTTTTTAGGATAAAGAATAAGGTATATAATTAACCAACTATACCAAGCAATTGCTGATGAACATCAATTTCATATGTAGGTTGAAACACAGTCATTAACTGAAACAGAAACAAGGGTATAGGAGACTTTAAACTGGGTGAGGAACAGCCGAACGCTGCTACTAAGCTGAGGCTGTGGAAGACAGTTTCATGTCGCAGGTCACACACTGTGGCAAGATGGAGCCCAGCAATGAACTGGCAGAAACCAGTGGGACTGCAGCCAAAAAGTCATACCTCCAACATGGAAACAAGGCAAAGTGACTTAACTGAGCATCACCAGAACTGTGGATACCTCACAATTAAGTCCTACAGGGTTGTTTGGGGAGGAGAGATGCCTAATTCAAATCAACTGGTCACTGGGGTTCTTCAGAGATCAGTCCTTGGACCGTTCATCTTTTGTATATACAGTACATCACTGGGACCCTTCATTCAGGCACATTGTTTTTCCTACCATTTGCTATGCTGATGACACACAGTGCTACCTCTCATTTCAACCAGATGATCCAAAAGTCATGGTGGAGGTTGGTGGAGGTGGAGGAGGAGGTTTCCTACAAGAGGCATGGTGCAGGTTTCCTACAAGTTTGGGCCTACATTTCTGCAAACACAGTTGGATTAAAGTAGAGTGCATAGACTTGTCCATCAAGCAGTACCATCAGTATCTGACTGACCCTCAATTTATTCTGCAGGACAACGACAATAAACATACTGCCAGTGTCAGTTAATACTATCATTAGCACAGAGAAGAACAAGAATTCCTTGAAGTGATGGTTTGGCCCCCACAAAACCCTGATCTCAACATTATCGAGTATGTCTGGCACAAAACTTCTAACCATTATTATACCATCTCTCGTTCACAGAGTGCCAACCAAAATGTCAGCGTAACAAGTACATTATTAGGGAATTAATCACAAGGTACTATTTACCTGTTCTAGATTAGTATATTACTGAGCTGGGGAAACAAGTATGCCACAATTTATTGAAGTGTATTGTATTTTATGTTGAAGGACCCCTTTTTAAAAGCACCTTCCAGAAGCCTAAATAACAGCATCAAAAAACAGCACACTTTAATAGAAAATTGTATTGTGTAATCAAGAGTTTTGAAACCTTATATGATCAGACTCTGGTCTGTGGTGCCTCCTAGTGGACAATTGTAATACCGCAGCTGGAAATTCCCATCCATAACTCTGAGGGGGCAAATCTTTCAAAGCTGGGTTTAAAATTATTGTATCATTCATTTCATTTTTAGCAGTAGTTAAATACAATGAATTACATACTATTGCTGCAATTGGAATTGTAAAATGTAGACGACTAAACCATTAGAAAAAAGTATTAACAAAAGTTTGAGATTATAAACCGTTTTATATTCCAATACAGTTAAAACGGAGCAATAAAACTTGATAATTTGACCAGGATTGTATATAGGAACTACACTTCCCATCAGCCACTGCACCTCCCTTAACCATGTGCGGTCATAGTTTGTGCACCTGTTACAGATTTACAACTAATTAGCACTTGTATAAAGACTCACCTTGGTCTCATGGTCTCATGGCCTCCACACACTCATGGTCATGGTTCTCGGCTCAAGGTGATTTCCTTGCTTCGTAACCGTGTCTCTTTTTTAAACAATGTAGTGCTTTTATAACAGTGGTGGTGAGTGTTTGCGTCATCTTTTTAAATGGGAATAATTGGCGCAATTTCTGTGTCCTATGAATTTTTACATAATTAAGACTCAAATTGTCAGGCTCAATTAGCAGTGGATGTAAAATGATGTTTAACTCACTGGCTTTATGGTTATATACTCAATTACACTCTATGGTTATTGTAAATGTGCATTATTGAGTATCTTCATGACTTCATGCTACTACTGCAAATCTTGTGTGTCATCTATTCAAATTTCCTGACCCTGAAACACAGGCTTGCATTAGTTACTGTACATTTCTAACTCCCTCAATAGCCTTTTCCTCCCAAGCCAACACCTGTGTAGTGTGAGAGGATTACTTACCTACACATGAAAGCTTTTTCTTCTCATCATTCACAGAGCACATTAAAAACAAACACACCAAAAAATAATCAGGTATAAAAAATGTCTGTCATCCATCTGAATGCATCACTGCTCACTTTCTATTCTAATGTAACCCTTTGAAAGAAAGAAATGATGAATTTATATCATTCTAAACACCTGATTTATTTACATTACAAGGGATTCAACTGTCAAAAGGTTTAAGAGAGAACTTCAGGGATTTTTTGTGCTTTTTTTTTTTTTTTTTTTGGCAGGAATAAAAATGATGCTGTTACAGAAAAAATGAGAAATGAATGTAATGTCACACAATATTAATTATAAATTATATATATATATATATCTCACGTGTTATATATGTGAGGTATGAAATGCACCAGAATATCTGTATACAGTAACAAGAGTTACACAATGGTAGTGAAGCTTTTTTATTTGTGTATCCCATCAATAACACTTGCACAACATAATACCGAACCCTAATTTTAATTTGTAATATAAACATTGTACAAAGTATATTCCAGTCTGTGTCCTGCATTTGGGTCCTTTCAGTTGGTCACTGACATGCATTAGTAGTTTTGTAGACTTGTTATATCTACTGTACAGATAGAGCTTGTAAATTATTTACACTCTTATAGTGAAAAACACAAATTAAAACCTATAATTATTATTAATCAAACATACAGTCTGCAGTACAATTAAATAGGTATGTTTGCTAAGAAACATTACACAGAAACATTATTTGCAATTTGGCCATATAACATTCTTAACACCTAAAACAACGAGTAGAACATTTGCATCAGAATGATTCGACTAACCTAAAATGGACAATGTGTTAAATAAAATAAAAAATAAAAAACACGCAAAACAAGTATCTGGTGTTTTCTGTATATAATATGAAGTTGTGGTCAGTGATGGTGCATTTTTTCAGCATACCTGTTTCCTAATCCAGTATTTAGCTTTTTTGTAAGCCACATTATTCTTTGTGCATTTCAGTAATCCCCGATATTCATGGAACAGACAGTCGACTGTGAGCATATTCTCTCTGGTTACAGCTCTGCTGCTGTCTGGTACTACACACTCTGGATCAAATGTGGGATGGAGCACCACCAGAACAGCAGGTTTGGTTTCTAGATAAAAAAAAAAGTATTAGACATATTCAGAATATACAATGCATTTATTACATATTACATATATTTTTCTGTAATAAATGTACATGTATACATGAATATGCTATGAATTTATTTAGAAAAAAAGTTTGATAGAAAAATTAACTAAATAAATATTGTGATTGGAGATCAGGACATTTCGTTATAATCAGCAATACACAATCATTCACTGATCATGTTCCTAAAGCAGCATGTCCAGTCCAGTTTTATTCCTTAACGCATTTCAATACCTGAAATTCTCTGAAGCTTGTGCTCTGCTGCTTCAATGTCAGTTCCAG
>JAAIIK010000078.1:4712997-4724798 GCA_014706435.1 Silurus glanis
AAATTCTCTGAAGCTTGTGCTCTGCTGCTTCAATGTCAGTTCCAGCTTGTGAAACAACAGGGCAGAAAACCAGAATGAAATCACCCTCATCCACTCTATCCACCTCCTGCAGATCTGATATTTCTCTTGTAAGATGATCCACAAAGGTCTTATGCGCATTCTGTGTATTTCCAGTCAGAAGAACTGAAAACCGTTTTCCTATTAATGTCATATTATCTGTAAATAAAAATGGATTTTTAAAATGTAGTCATCATTATTAAGACATTAACCACTGCTTAACGTTTTAAGCACTCACCTTTTCCTAAATATAATGCAAAAATTATTAATATTTTATATAATCTACTATTAACAATTGACAATTAATGAATTGTAAAAAAATAAGTCATTGACCATCTGTACATATTCACTGTAAACCAATATTTCATTTCTAATCTGTAGATTGTCTAATTGTAGACATGTAAACATGTGAATAACGTTAAGTTCAATTGAAATGAATACATTTTAGTCCGGAAAAATATTACAATAGACATTCCTGTAGAAACATTGCATTCTGGAATTGATTTGTCTTTCGGGCAGTAAATTCATGTTCTAGAAGTTTCTGTGTGTAACTAATTCAGTTTAGCCTTTATATGATGATGGGAACAGAGGGTTTACTGCCACCAAACTTGATTTTTTGAGACTTTAATGAACAATACACAGAATTAATTATTGGTCTTAATAAGATCCCCAGTGCAATGTAAGTTTGTGTGTATTTTATCAGTTCTGTGAGCTTTGGTTAGCTTTTTGATTAGCATTAGCTTGGATGGAGAAAAATACCATTTGTCTGAATAATCTAAAACGTGTTCCTGTACAAAGACAAATGGACTTTGGAGAGTGAGAAGAAGTATAAATATTTATCTGAGTGCTGATATGGTCAGTCCATTTTCTATGGAGCTTACAGGCTGTATAGTCTGAAAATTATTCAGTGGTAATGTAAGACCATGGGTATCATTTTAGTTTCTAAGACATTTAATTATATATTTATGTAATTTCTGTCAATTCAGCTGTTCTGTCTGTTCACATGTATATGTTAAGATGAAACCCCAACTCCAGAAATATTGGGACACTGTGTAAAATGTAAAGAAAAAAAAAGAATGCAGCGATTTGCACATTTCATAAACCTATATTCTGTTCAGAATAAAACAAACTAAAAAAACGTATCAAACGTTTAAACTTTTAACAACTATAACATTTTAAAGAAAAAATAAGATAATTTTGAATGTGATTGTCGCAACAGGTTTAAAAAAAAAAGTTGGGACAGGACCATGTTTACCACCATGTAGCATCACGTCTTCTGTCTGTATACATCTGAAAATGGAGGAAACCAGTCGCTGAAGTTTTGGGAAAGCATTTGTCGATGATATTGCAAACTGTATCCACAGATATCGCATTCTGGAGGTGTTAATGAGCCCATGCAGTTTTTTATTTCAGAATCATGACTGTTTTAAATGCTTTGCTGCCTGAGAGCCTGAAGATCACGGACATGCAGTATTGATTTTCACATTTGTCACTTGTGCACAGAGATTTCTCCAGAATTGTATAGTAAATAATGAAATATTCAACTGTTTTGGAATTTTATGTTGAGAAACTTATTCTGAACTTGTTCCACAATTTGTAGACAAAGTCTTTCACAGATTGGTGAAGCTCTGCCCATCTTTACTTCAGAAAGACTAAACCTTTCTAAGATACACTACTTATACCCAATCATCTTACTGCCCTGTTGTCAATTATCCTCATTAGTTACAAAAAGTTTCTCCAACTGTAAAATTTTAATAGCACTTACTTTTTTCCCCCAAGTTTTTCTGTCCCAACTTTTTAAAAATATGTTGCAGCCATCAAGTTCAAAATGACCTTATTTTTTCCATGAAATTATACATTTTCTCAGTTTAAACATTTTCTGTGTTTTCTATGTTCTATTGTAAATAAATTATGGGTTTATGAGATTTGCAAATCATTGCATTCTGTTTTTTAGTCACATTTTATACAGTGTCCTAACTTTTTTGGACTTGGGGTTGTCTGAAAAACAAACATTAAACAGTTGATAATATTTTGTTTAACAATATCACTTACTGAATTATTTAACTCAGATGTAGGCATAAGAATTCTTCATACTTACCTACTAATACAAAATCGTCCTCTATATTGAATGTGTTAATGTCTTTCTCCTGTTCAAATAAGTGAATACATGAATTATATAAGAATGAAAGTATAATAATAAACATCAGGTACTGGATTTGCACTAAAATGTATCATTTGCTAATTATAATTGCGGAATCAACTTAAATATAGTGTATAATATGATAGAAAAATATAAATATAAAAGATAAAAACAATTGAATTTTTCTACAATATATTTTCACTCTATTTGCAATTAGTGCAGTATTTAAATAAAAAAGTAAGGTATAGTTATAGTTATAGGGATAGATATAGTTGTTGATTTTTCACGTACCTGAGGGGGAAGTGCTGCAATATCTAAAAAAAAAAATAATCACAGACCTTTAACTGATTTCAATTTAAACAATTACAGAAAACAGATCTTTACAAATAAATATTAAAAACCTACTTGAATGTTGTTGTGAATGGCTGGAATCTAAAAGCAGAAAAGAAAAAGGAGTACATAATTTCTGTTACTCAGTCATCTGCTATTTTAGCCTTTTCATTATAATCTTAAAATAGAGATGACTGTAATAATATTGGTAAGATTTTGTTTTCAACAAACGACACTTGGGAATAAAATGTATTCCATAATTCACACAATGATTCAACCCAGCCATTATGGTTGCACAAGCCAATGCACTCTTAGTGCTGGTCTCAAGCCTGGATAAATGGGGAGGGTTGCGTTATGAAGAAAAACATGTTCCAAATCAGGTATCAGGTATCAGGTATCAGGTATCGTTAGCCAACAGGGTACCAGTGGAAATTGGGTTACTGTTGGCCGAAGGAGGAGAAGAAGAGGAGGAAGACGTCTACAGAGACGGCAGGAAAAGGAGAAGTGTAGGAGAGTGGAGGTTTGAGTTGGTACTTTAAATGTTGGTACTATGACTGGTAAAGGGAGAGAGGTAGCTGATATGGTGGACAGGAGAAAGGTAGATATGTTGTGTGTTCAGGAGACCAGGTGGACCTAGGGTGATGATCTTGAAGCTGGAAGTTGAAGGGGTGATGATAAATGTCATCAGTGCCTATGCTCCACAAGTGGGCTGTGAGATGGAAGAGAAGGAAAAATACTGGAGTGAATTAGAAGTGGTAGATGGTGTACCTAGGAATGAAAGATTGGTCATTGAGGCAGACTTTAATGGGCATGTAGGTGAAGGGAACAGAGGTGATGAGGAGGTGATGGTAGGTATGTCCTGAAGGAGAGGAATGTGGAAGGGCAGATGGCGGTAGATTTTGTTAAAGGATGGAAATGACAGTGGTGAACACTTATTTTAATAAGAAGGAGGATCATAGGGTGACATATAAGAGTGGAGGAAGGTGCACACAGGTGGACTATGTTCTATGTAGGGGATGCAACCTGAAGGAGATTGGAGACTGTAAGGTGTTGGCAGGGGACAGTGTAGCTAGACATCGGATGGTGGTCTGTAGGATGGTTTTGGAGGTGAAGAAGAAGAGGAGGAGAGTGAGGACTGAAAGAAGAATAAGATGGTGGAAACTGAAGGGGGAAGACTGTAGTTCAGGGAAGAGGTCAGACAGGGGCTCGGTGGTGGTGAAGAGGTGCTGGATGATTGGGCAACTACTGCTGAAGTGATAAGAGAGACAGCTAGAAAGGTACTTGGTGTGACATCTGGAAATAGAAAGGAAGACAAAGAAATGTGGTGGTGGAATGAGGAAGTGCAGGGCAGCATAAGGAGAAAGAGGTTGGCAAAACAGAATTTGAATCGACAGAGTGATGAGAAAAGTAGGCAGGAGTACAAGGAGATGCAGCAGCAGGTAAAGAGGGATGTGACGAAAGCCAAAGAGAAGGCATATGAGGAGCTGTAGGACCAGGTTGTTCAACAAGATTTTGGAAGGTGAGAGGATGCCTGAGGAATGGAGAAGGAGTGTGCTGGTAAGAAGCAAGTCAGAAGTAAGTCTTTAATAATAAGGGAGATGTGCAGACCTGCAGTAACTACAGGGGAATAAAGTTGATCAGTAACACCATGAAGTTATGGGAAAGAGTAGTGGAAGCCAGGCTGAGAGAAGAGGTGACCATCTGTAAGGATCCGACAGGGTGGAGAGAGTTGGGTAGGGTGGAGTTGTGGTATTGTATGAGCAAGTCAGGTGTGTCAGAGAAGTATGTGAGGGTGGTGCAGGACATGTATGAGGACAGTGTGACAACAGTGAAGTGTGCAGTAGGAACAACAGACTGGTTCAAGGTGAAGGTTGGACTGCATCAAGGATCGGCTCTGAGCCCTTTCCTGTTTGATGTGATGGACAGGTTGACAGGAGTCTCCATGGACTTTCCTTTTGCATGGTTTTGCTTCTAAAGTCTCTAAAATCGCCTGATTTACTTGAAATTGACACATGAACAATAACGTGTATGAAGATAAATGATTTCTTGTCCTACCCCTACAACACTGGTTTACCCTTTATGTAATAATGTCAATGATACATGCCTGAAGGAAAATACTTTTTGTTGGAATAATCTAAAGTTTGTTCCTGTATGAGGATAAAAGGAATTTGGAGTGTAAGAAGAAGTATAAACTTAATGAATTTAAAACATTTTTCTATAGTGTATAACAGTGTAAAGAAATAGAAACTATTGTTTAGAACTCATACCAGAACTCTTTAGCTCTTGTGGCTGACTCTGCTCGTCATTAGATGAGTTTTTACTGCCATTTTCAGAAACTTCTGTAGCACTTAGTTCCACCCAAGAGTCATCACCTTCTGTTTTTTTGTTTTTAGAATGAATAAAAAAAAACATTACAAGAAAAATGTAAGGAAGACACATTGAGGTGAAAAAAAAAGAGAAGAGAAAACTGTTTGGAGGAATGAGCAAAACAGTACAAATTATAGTTCTGTATTTTATCAGCAACTGCAGTTTATTTAAATGGGTATAACTGCTAAACATAAAACCGAAAAAGTACCTGCTCTCTGAATACGTTTCATCACCTAAAACAGAGTAAAACCTTTCCATCAGAATGAAAAAAAAAAATCTTAAGAGGAAAATATGATAAAGCCCCCTAAAAATAGAACAAGTATCTGGTGTTTTCTATATATAATATGAAGTTGTGGTCAGTGATGGTGCATTTTTTCAGCATACCTGCTCCTCAGTCCAGTATTTGACTTTGTTGTAAGTCACATTATTCTTCGTGCATTGCAGTAATCCCTGATCTTCATGGAACAGACAGTCGACTGGGAGCACATTCTCTCTGGTTACAGCTCTGCTGCTGTCTGATACTACACTCTCTGGATCGAATGTGTGATGGAGCACCACCAGAACAGCAGGTTTAGTTTCTAGATAAACAGTATTAGACATATTCAGAATATACAATGCATTTATTACATATTACATTTTTTTTTTTTTACATAATACATACAAATATAAATTTACGTTCCTTGACAAAAGTCTTGTCGCTTGTGTACAAATTGACCTGAAGTGCCGCTAAAATATATTTCTAATCAAGATTTTTTTTACAAGAAATGGCTCATTTTAATCCCAACAGCTTTTGTAATAATGTTTCAGTGCAAAACGAAACTGTCAATAAATATTCTAATATTCACAGCTTGGTAAAGCCCATTGAGTCAATTTTTGCAAAGACATAAGTGTTGTTGCCTTGTCATATGAGCTTCACCTGTGACTAATAATGGATCAATTAGGTCTCAGGTGTGTATAAAAAGAACCCCAGTACACTAGACCTTCACATCAACTGCAACTAGACCTCTGCAAACATGCCTAAGATTCACCCTGAGACTAAAGTTTTGATTATCAAGAGGCTGAAGACCAGATCCACTGCTGATGTGGCAGACACCTTCAATGTGTCTCAGCGTCAAGTACAGAGGATAAAAAAAAGATTTGAAGAGACTGGAGACGTTTTGGACAAGCCCAGGTCAGGCAGACCCCGCAAGACAACTGCTCGAGAGGACCGTTTGTTGGCTCAAAAATCCAAGGCCAGCCCATTTTCCACTGCAGCAGAGCTCCACGAGACCTGGTCACCTGAAGTCCCTGTGTCAACCAGAACAATTTGTCGGATTCTTTCTTGAAATGGCCTCCACGATCGAATCAGTGCCCAGAAGCCAGCACTAAACAAAAGACAATTGAAAAACCGTGTGGCATTTGCCAAGGCCCACAGCCTGCTAAAAGGATAAGCGCTGGAAAAGTGGCAGAAGGTGGATTTTTCAGATGAATCTTCTGTTGAATTACACCACAGTCGTCGCAAATATTGCAGGAGACCTACTGGAGCCCGCATGGATCCGAGATTTACCCAGAAAACAGTGAAGTTTGGTGGCGGAAAAATCATGGTCTGGGGTTACATCCAGTATGGGGGTGTGCGAGAGATCTGCAGGGTGGAAGGCAACATCAATAGTCTAAAATACCAAGAAATCTTAGCTACCTCTTATATTCCCAACCATAAAAGAGGCCAAATTCTGCAGCAGGATGGTGCTCCATCGCATACTTCCATCTCCACATCAAAGTTCCTCAAGGCAAAGAAGATCAAGATGCTCCAGGATTGGCCAGCCCAGTCACCAGACATGAACATCATTGAGCATATGTGGGGTAGGATGAAAGAGGAAGCATGGAAGACGAAACCAAAGAACATTGATGAACTCTGGGAGGCATGCAAGACTGCTTTCTTTGCTATTCCTGATGACTTCATCAATAAATTGTATGAATCCTTGCCAAACCGCATGGATGCAGTCCTTCAAGCTCATGGAAGTCATACAAGATATTACATTTGGATCTCACAGCACCACTACTTAATTTGCTGACATATTTTTGTATTTGCAGTAAATTTGTTCAATTTCTGTATAGGCGACAAAACTTTTGTCTTGCCAAAATTTGACCTTTCTGTCTTGATTAAATGATAAATCTTTTTTCAGTAAATCTAATTTATTTCAGTGCATTAAACATCATTTAGGAGGGTTTTAGCTTTTCATATGAGCTATTTCTAACACCAATTGATTAATTAAAAGTCAGGTTAATAGCAAGTGTTTCTACAAAATAGATAAGCGACAAGACTTTTGTCAGGGACTGTATTTATAAAAAAGTATGATTGAAAATTTCTGATCATGTTCCTAAAGCAGCATGTCCTGTCCAGTTTTGTTCCTTAACACATTTCAATACCTGAAATTCTCTGAAGCTTGTGCTCTGCTGCTTCAATGTCAGTTCCAGCTCGTGAAACAACAGGACAGAAAACCAGAATGAAATCACACTCATCCACTCTATCCACCTCCTGCAGATCTGATATTTCTCCTCGAAGATGATCCACAAAGGTCTTATGTGCATTCTGTGTATTTCCAGTCAGAAGAACTAAAAACCTTTTCCCCACCAGCATTATATTTTCTGTAAATAAATAAATGATTTTTTTAAAAAGATTGTATGTATCATTATTAACTGTCCATGCTGCAGAAAAACATTTGTACCACCGTTAATCAGACATCAGAAGCTGTAAAAGGTTGTTGAAAGACTCCTTCAAAGCATTAGTCTTTCAGAGATTCAGGAAGTTACGCGTAACAGGTAAAAAATAGTTTGTAACCTGGTGACCTCAGATTGCAAAATATGTTATATTGTTGATTCAGCAACATAAGTATGTTGAAAAAAAGAGTGACTTGGCTAATCCAGACAGAAATAAAACCACAAAGGAGCACCTGCTTTTT
Source organism: Silurus glanis (assembly GCA_014706435.1). Classification (NCBI taxonomy): domain Eukaryota; kingdom Metazoa; phylum Chordata; class Actinopteri; order Siluriformes; family Siluridae; genus Silurus; species Silurus glanis. The sequence continues at coordinate 4,720,831 of JAAIIK010000078.1, forward strand.
TTTTTTTTCTTTTTTTTTTCTGGAAGAGAGAGGGGGGAAAGAGGGAAAGGAGAGTTTTTTTTGTACCTGTTCACTTCTACATATTTAAGTGAGTTTCTGTTGATAAATAAAACAATGATACATGCCTGAAGGAAAATACTTTTTGTTGGAATAATCTAAAGTTTGTTCCTGTATGAGGATAAATGGAATTTGGAGTGTAAGAAGAAGTATAAACTTAATGAATTTAAAACATTTTCTATAGTGTATAACAGTGTAAAGAAATAGAAACTATTGTTTAGAACTCATACCAGAACTCTTTAGCTCTTGTGGTTGACTCTGCTCGTCATTAGATGAGTTTTTACTGCCATTTTCAGAAACTTCTGTTGCACTTAGTTCCACCCAAGAGTCATCACCTTCTGTTTTTTTGTTTTTAGAATGAATAAAAAAAAACATTACAAGAAAAATGTAAGGAAGACACATTGAGGTGAAAAAAAAGAGAAGAGAAAACTGTTTGGAGGAATGAGCAAAACAGTACAAATTATAGTTCTGTATTTTATCAGCAACTGCAGTTTACTTAAATGGGTATAACTGCTAAACATAAAACCGAAAAAGTACCTGCTCTCTGAATACGTTTCATCACCTAAAACAGAGTAAAACCTTTCCATCAGAATGAAAAAAAAAAATCTTAAGAGGAAAATATGATAAAGCCCCCTAAAAATAGAACAAGTATCTGGTGTTTTCTATATATAATATGAAGTTGTGGTCAGTGATGGTGCATTTTTTCAGCATACCTGCTCCTCAATCCAGTATTTGACTTTGTTGTAAGTCACATTATTCTTTGTGCATTGCAGTAATCCCTGATCTTCATGGAACAGACAGTCGACTGTGAGCACATTCTTTCTGGTTACAGCTCTGCTGCTGTCTGGTACTACACTCTCTGGATCGAATGTGTGATGGAGCACCACCAGAACAGCAGGTTTAGTTTCTAGATAAACAGTATTAGACATATTCAGAATATACAATGCATTTATTACTCATTACATATATTTTTTTACATAATACATACAAATATAAATGTATTTATAAAAAAGTATGATTGAAAATTTCTGATCAAGTTCCTAAAGCAGCATGTCCTGTCCAGTTTTATTCCTTAACACATTTCAATACCTGAAATTCTCTGAAGCTTGTGCTGTGCTGCTTCAATGTCAGTTCCAGCTCGTGAAACAACAGGACAGAAAACCAGAATGAAATCACCCTCATCCACTCTATCCACCTCCTGCAGATCTGATATTTCTCCTCGAAGATGATCCACAAAGGTCTTATGTGCATTCTGTGTATTTCCAGTCAGAAGAACTAAAAACCTTTTCCCCACCAGCATTATATTTTCTGTAAATAAATAAATGATTTTTTTAAAAAGATTGTATGTATCATTATTAACTGTCCATGCTGCAGAAAAACATTTGTACCACCGTTAATCAGACATCAGAAGCTGTAAAAGGTTGTTGAAAGACTCCTTCAAAGCATTAGTCTTTCAGAGATTCAGGAAGTTACACGTAACAGGTAAAAAATAGTTTGTAACCTGATGACCTCAGAACAACAATTTTTGGTGTACCTGTTCACTTCTACATATTTAAGTGAGTTTCTGTTGATAAATAAAAACAATGATACATGCCTGAAGGAAAATACTTTTTTTTGTGTGAAGAAAAAAAGTGAAGAAAAGAGTGCAGGCAGGGTGGAGTGGGTGGAGAAGAGTGATAGCAGGAGTGATTAGTGATAGAAGAGTATCTGTGAGAGTGAAAGGGAAAGTTTATAGGACTGTGGTGAGACCTGAGATGTTGTATGGTTTAGAGACAGTGGTATTGAGTAAAAGACAGGAGGTGGAGCTGGAGGTAGCAGAGCTGAAGATGTTGAGGTTTTTGTTGGGAGTGACGACGATGGACAGGATTAGAAATGGGTTTATTAGAGGGACAGCGCATGTAGGACGTTTTGGAGACAAGGTGAGGGAGGCGAGATTGAGATGGTTTGGACATGTGCAGAGGAGGGACATGGGGTATATCAGTAGGAGAATGCTGAGGATGAAGCCACCAGGAAGGAGGAAAAGAGGAAGACCATGGAGGAGGTTTATGGATGTGGTGAGGGAAGACATGCAGGTAGTTGGTTTGAAAAAGGCAGATGTAGAGGACAGGGGGGTATGGAGACGGATGATCCGCTGTGGCGCCCCCTAATGGGAGAAGCCTATTGAAGAAGAAGAAGGAGAAGAAGATTCCTACCAGAGGTTGTTGGTTCATCACTTTCACTTTGAGAAGTCGCTGGAAGTTTTAAATCATTAGATGTACTGCTCTCTGATTTTTCCTGTAGCAAGGTCTCATCCTGTATACGCGTGTTTTCCTCCATGTCTTTTGGTTGCCAAAAAATATCAGCTTACAATATTAAATAGGAAGCAAAAAAGGAAAATGTTTAAAATTCCTCCCAATTCTGCATGTCTTACAAATATTATTAAATCCGCAGCATAATAGTATTAGACAGCAATTTAAATCTCATGTATATATGAGCCGATCATAATATATTGTTTCATATGTGTGTATTGTCATACAACTTTTTTTTTTTACAATCGTTTCAACAGGATTCTCTGATATCTGCTTTTTGTTTCCATCATGCCTTACCTTTTCTACAGCTGATTTATGAGGTCAGTTTTGGTAGATGGTGGAACTTGTACAGCTTGCTGCACTGTTTACTTAAGACTGGAAATACCAAAATAATAAGATTAGGAAGACAAAATGCCATACTTATACAGTGCTGTGAAAAAGTAGATTTGTCCCTTTTTTTTTTTTATATATTTTCACTCTTCAGATTCAGATCATGAAGCAAATTTTACTATTACACAAAGATAACCCAAGCAAACAAAAAAAATACTGCTGTTCAAAAACCTACCTGGCCCTATGTGGAAAAACTAATTGCCCCCTAAACCGCATAACTGATTTGTGCCACCCTTGGCCACTGAATTTTGGCCTACAATTTTTTGCAGATTTGTTTTAATTCAGCCCCATTTATCTATCAACAGCCTTTTTAAGGTCATGACACAGCATCTGAATTGTATTTATACAGCAGTCACATCACACATATACACACACACACACACACATGCCATTATCATAAAAAAATATAAACCTCATTATTATAGGGAAAAAAACCTTCATAAGCCCCCTCAACTGTTGTTGAGTCTGCAGAGTCAACTTTCACTTTCTTTTTGAATATCTCACCATGTCTTTTTTCCATTGGTAAATCTCTAAGTACCAGGACTCAATTACAACTGTTTATATTCAGGATTCCACATACCCTGTGTCTGTCTTTATTCTTGCTCCGGTTTACATTTGATGACAAATTAGTTTTAATTTCACTACAAATTATAACGACCGTCTTCTTTTTGCATGGTTTTGCTTCTAAAGCCTCTAAAATCGCCTGATTTACTCGAAAATTGACACGTGAACAATAACGTATGTATGAAGATAAGTGATTTCTTGTCCTACCCCTACAACACTGGTTTAACCTTTATGTAATAATGTCAAAACAATTGATTCCCCACCCAACCCAGCCTAGTTATGAATACTATTCATCTATAGCGTTGCCAACGTGCTGTAGAACTGTATTTCGTATGTAGCATTGCACAAAGGCTTTTTTGTTGTTGTTGTTGTTGTTGTTGTTTTTTGGAAGAGAGAGTGGGAAAGGAGGGGGGGGGGGACACACAACAATTGTTGGTGTACCTGTTTACTGCTACATATTTATGTGAGTTTCTGTTGGTAAATAAAACAATAAACTAGTTTCTGTAATCTGTAGCATGCGTCTGCTGCAACCTACCGGAAGCAGTGTGTACAATAATCCACACCTTATCTATCTCAGTATGTATTTAGGACTTGTATGGCTTGTTAGATTTTTTACATCCTGTAGATAGATAGATAGATAGATAGATAGATAGATAGATAGATAGATAG
>JAAIIK010000078.1:4724808-4735364 GCA_014706435.1 Silurus glanis
TAGATAGATAGATAGATAGATAGATAGATAGATAGATAGATAGATAGATAGATAGATAGATAGATAGATAGATAGATAGATGTCTTGGTTTTCTTAACGCTTTACCTTTTCTCCAGCTGCTTCTGTCCCTCAGTATTGGTAGCTGATTAGAACCCAAAAAAAAGGTCAAGAACAAACAATAGAAGAAGCTTCTCGATGTCAAATTGAGCTTTGTTCACTTTTACAGTTTGCTGTATTGTTTACTGAAGACCAGAAATATCAGAGGGGGGGAAGGGGGATAACAAGACAAAACAATGTACATTTACATTATAAATACATATATAAATTTGCATATAAATACATATTCATAGCAATCACACGATCACACAACACACCATTATCATGACATTAATACACGAAAAAGTCCAAAAAAGTCATGATCATGTTGAAAAAGCTCTTCAGGAGGATTTACTCACCTCGATTGTTGTCTTCAGAGTCTGAAAAACAACTGTGGAGAAAAACACATTCAGCTTTTACTTTCGATATAAACGTGTTCCGCCTTGGCTGAGTTTTTAATTCCTTCACCAACCACTAGGGTTCAGTATTGTTATATAAATTAGCACACGCTGTCTGATTTATGCTTGTGTTCAAACTGTATTTGTCTTCTAGTGTACAATTTAGCTAAATATTATAGCGATCAAATGTGAAAAACTCGGGCAACTCAAAACGATCTTTCTTTTTTTTTTCCACTGAGCAAATATCCACAAACACGCATGCGCAGAAACGTATCCTTTCTGCATGCAGCTCAGTGGGTCGCTTTTTTCACTTGTTTTTCTTCTTTGAAGTAAAGAAATCATTTGAGTTCATTTCCGTGCACAGAGAATCCGTATGTTGGGCTTCCTGTCTCAAAGCCCATAAATACATACCAGTCACACTAAAGCCGCAGGGGTCTGCGAGAAGACCAGTAAAGGTAAAAGAGGAACGTTCTATTAAAAGTTGCATTAATGTATAGACAATTTTATATTAATCATATCACATATATTCTCTATTTCTCTAAAGGATTTGATTGAATTGAAATCAGAGATGGCTGCAGCATCCAACAGTAAGTTAAATATTAAAGTTTTAAGCCTCATATGTTTCCAACAGACATTAAAATGTTCCCATGATGGCTTATATCATTAATTAAGGAAAAACATAGTACTCTTTATCTAACTATGTTTTTTAAAACATAGTACTTGTTATCTATGAGCCAAATTTTAATCAGATGTTATGCCTAAAATACTGTAAAAAACTGTATTTATTCACGTATTCACATGTTCATATGTTCAGGTCACTTGTAAGCCTGGACGTTTCATTGGCCTGTAGCATTTTTATAGCAAAACAAGGTACAAGGTATTCTTTAAATACATCTCATGCGCATCTTGGCATAGCAAATGGAACAGGATTAGTGTGACAAAATAACAAGGGCGTCAAAGCGGAAGTTACAATGATGCAGCAGAAACCGTAGAAGCCTCACAGCTACAGGTTCATAGTACTGAGATTGAATTTTTGTCTGTGTGGAATTTGGCTTGTTTTCTATCAATTTCCACATACTGTCTAATATCATGCAGGCAGGTGGATTGGCAGTGCTAAAAATGTGTTAGTGCATGTATGCATGATGTTCTCTGATGGACAGGTGTACTGTCTTTGGTGAATTCTCCTCCCCTGTGCCCAGGGTTTACAGGGTCCTGATTCTCCACATCCATGAGCAAGAAAAAGCAGCTCCTAAAGATAAAAGACTGGATTAAGAAATTGCTAATACTAAAAACCTTTTTTTCTACAAGCGAGTGCTTTTTTTTAGATTAGCTCTTGATTTGATGTGCTAAAGGAGAAAACTGTATAGTAATAAAGTGCACTTTTTTAGATAGTTTTAACTTGTGAAGAAAACTGGTGCCATGCATTGGTGTGTTACATTAAAAGAAGCATCAGGTTGCTTGAGAAAGTGTTAAGAAATGCATTTCTATACAAAAATACATGGACAGTGTGAGGCAAATAATCTTACCTCTAAGATTTGAATGTACTTATGTGATAATATTGTGCATAAAAGATGTGATAAATTCAATTGTGTGTTACTTTATCACACAGACGAGTTGAAACTCATTTTGCACCAAGATAAACGGGTTCAGCTTGGCTCCACTGTCACGTTGTCCTGCTGTCTGTCTCCTGAAATCAGTGCTGTTGATATGGAGATCCGGTGGTTTATGGGGACGGACTGTGTTTGCCTCTATAAGAGCAGAAAGATGACCGAGGGAAGAGGTTATAAAGGCAGAGTGAGTCTTCTCACTCAGGAGCTGGACAAAGGAAACATCAAATTACAGCTGAGAGAAAGTCGTGAATCAGATATAGGACATTACCTGTGTCACGTGACTGATGGAGAAAGAACGGGGAGGCTTGCAATAAGACTTTGGTGGCGTAAGTATCCCAGAACATTACTCACCAACAGCACTTGTAAAAGTGCAAAGTTTGACAAAAACGGTGGGCACTAATATAAAGTTGGGATAGCAGCACATAGTGGTGTGATGTGATATGGCCCACATACACTATATTTCCAAACGTATTGGGTCACCTGGTCACACGTCGGCATGTGATTTTTGAGCATCGCATTCCACATTTAGTCCCAATTCACTTTTAGAATTCCCTCCACGATTCTGGGAAGTTGTTCCACTAGATTTTGGAGTGTGCTTATGGATTGTGTTCATCAGCCACGAGGGTGTTACAAAAGGCAGGTACTGATGTAGGTGAGAAGGTGAGGAGACCTGGGGTGTTCACAATCATCCCAAAGGTGTTCAGTAGGGATGAGATCAGAGCTCTATAGCAGGCCACTCAAGATCTTCCTCTTCAACGCATGTAAACCAGATCTTCGAGGAGCTCACTTTGTGCACAGTGGCATTGCCATGCTGGAACAGGTTTGGGTTTCTAAAGTCTAAAAATTTAAAGTGAATGCTAAATTTGATCATCTAATGACGTCCTGTACAATTGAGTGGCTCCAGCTTTGTGGTAACAGTTTGGAAAAGAACCACATATAGCAGGAAAGGTCAGGTGACCCAATACTTTTGGAAAAATAGTGTACATTTGCCCATAGACACTGATCAGGCATAACATTATGACCACTGACAGGTGAGTGAATAACACTGATGATCTCTTCATCGTGGCACCTGTTAGTGGGTGGATATATTTATTAGGCAGCAAGTGAACATTTTGTCCTCAAAGCTGACGTGATAGAAGCAGGAAAAATGGGCAAGCATAAGGATTTGAGCGAATTTGACAAGGGCCAAATTGTAATGTCTAGACGACTGGGTCTGAGCATCTCCAAACCTGCAGCTCTTGTGGGCTGTTCCTGGTCTGCAGTGATCTGTATCTATCCAATTTCCTCCATGGAAGAAACAGTGGTGAACCTGACGACAGGGTCGTGGGCGGCCGAGGCACATTGATGCACGTGGGGAGCGAAGGCTGTTCCATGTGGTCCGATCCAACAGACGAGCTCCTGTAGCTCAAACTGCTGAAGAAGTTCATGCTGTTAATGCCCAAATGTTATGCCTGATAGATGTAGTATAAGAAATAAAACACTTAGGGATGCTAGAGTAAAATATCACAGGAGTAAAGATAATTACAAAACACAGTATGTCCCCAAGTGTTGTACAAACCATGAATATTTCACTGGCAGAAAGTTCTGGAACTGGGGACTGCTTAGAACATACATGTGTACAGTTCTGTAACTCGGAAATTTGTCCTGCATTTTAACAAATGTTCTAGTTTATGTAGTGGTCTAGTTTTGCATCCTGTGTGCTGCTGAGTGCTTTGTAAAATGATACAGGTTGCCAGTTTAACTTCCTGTTTCACCTTTTCGTTTGCTGCAGTGTGTGCAGTACCTTCCTGTTTTTCTTATTTCAGTTTCACACATTGAAGCTGCTTTGTTTGTCACGGCACCACAATCCCACATTTACTAGTGATTTAGCACCAGGTTTATACAAACTTACAATACGCAATGGTCTGTTGGTTTTATTAAATCTTCCCCACTAGGTGCCGCTGTTGTTCATTTTAGATTCATTTATTAGCAAACTGTGGTCCAGATGCAGAGTAATGAAAATATTCATATGAATTATTTAACTAATGGCACCTCCTGTGACCAGTCCTATTAGATGTTAGTCGCATTAAGTCGGAAAGGGAAGAATTGATTGCAAACTCATAGATTTTTATTTTTTATTTTTTTTTAGTTTAGAGGTGCCTATGAAAGATTTTTTTTTCTATGATTGGCCAAAAAATCAATCTTGATTGAGGGCCATTGGCCAAAGTAAAATTTTCAGTATACCAAAATGTATTATATTAAAATTAATATTTTTGTATATTAAAATGTATGATTTGAAATAACATTAGACTTAAAAACTTATAGAAACATATACAACTTGAAACTTATAGAACAATGAAAACATAGAAACAATCATTGATTGATTGGTACAGTACAATGGAATTCAATGCCTAATGCAGCTATTCAAGCTCTAAGAAATGCAGCATGTTTGCAAAATTTGCTAATGATAAATATAAAGCTGCTCTGTACTTTTCAAAAGTTTGTTGGATAATATGTAGTAGAGGTGGGTATTTTTGCAGCTAAAAAAATAAAATAAATGATATTAAATGTTGAATTAGAAAGGAAAATTTGTGGCAATGGCAATGGTCATACATGACATAGCAAACTATATACATTATATGCATAAAACAGGGCTTTCAGGTAAAAAAAATTATATACAGGACACAAACTAAAGTCTGCATTGCATTATATGTGTAAACAGAGTCTATTATTTAGAGCAGTTGTTGGTCTGTTGGACTTAAATTCTCTTTATTGATCTCATGCAGATCCTCTCCAACGCCTCAGCAGACTCTTTCAGGTAATTCTTATAGTTTATATATATTTATGTTCAATTCTGTATGCATTTCTTCTACTGCTCCTGATTATTTTTTTCTTGTGGCATATAAAATGTTTGATCACAAACATATCTTGCTAGTTTTTTGTTCTGTAGATAATCAGGTTCTTTCTTCTAGTGCGGTGTCATCCCTTATATTTACATCCAGCAGGTAGGCACATGTATATTTCAAACTGAAATCTGTTATATAATGGAGAGTGTAATCCTGCATCATCCTGAATTAAACAGTCTCACTGCTATTAGTAAGGATGATCGATAGATGGCAGCATTGTGCAAATTCTCATGTGCAGATAAATATGTAAAAAAATATCTACAGCAACGAAATATAAAGGCTCTGGGTGTGCAGAATCTGATTAATAAGTACAGTAAGAGTTTACTGCATATGGAAATTTTAAATTAGGAATACATTCAGGGTGTGTGTAAAGCACAATAGATGTAGAAAAATATGAGATAAATTGACACTATATGTATATGTATATGGTATATTGAATGTACATTGGCACCAAGATAATGCAAAGTGTATATACTGATGGTATACAGATAGATAGAAGATAATCTTGGATATGCTCTGACTTACAGAGAAGAACTGCATAATGATTGCTGGCAGTAAAACTATAAAGCATCAGTAAGCAATCAGTGTCCGTGCGGTGTAGTGTAGAGTTCAGTAGCATGATGGTTGTTGGCTATAAATTATATAGTATATTGTCATCATCTACTCTTATTTGTTTGCATTTGCAGTGGGGAAGAAAATGGACAGATGAGGAGAAAATGAAAATGGAAGAGTCTTCACTGCTGACTGGTGGGTTTCGTCAGGTCACTACTCAAACTCCATTTCCCATCAGACACCACGGATTTCAAACATGGCCGCCCTTGAACGCCAACTCCCAACACACACTTGCAAGTTCAGAATCATCCTCATACCGATCAGTTATACCTGTTTCTAGTTATATTCATCACAGCCACAGTTTAAAAAGACTCTCATTCGTTCAGCTCCATTCACTTTGTTCTCTGTTGTTTATCGATACCTTGTGTGTTTTGTTTTTCTGGTCATTGGGTTGCGATTTGGATTTGTCCACCCGTTTATTTAATACATCACCTTAATGTGCATTTGCATTCACCATCTTCTTCTACACATGACAAGTTTGAACCAACAACAATTTCTTAACATTTCTATTCTTGTGAATTCTATATTCCATATTAACTATGCTTCATTGTTCATGTGAATAATTACAGAATATAATATGGATGTTAAAAGCATCATGAAGGAACTCATAAAGAAGCACAGCACACTAGAGAAAATCGAGGAGCAACTGAAAAACACAAAGCTGGACTTACAAAGAGCAACAGATGATCTGGAGAACATCACAGTTCCAGACCAATCAGGTTCCATGCCAAAAGTGGATCCCAGTGAGTGGCTTTTGGCTATACATTATATAATGTCAATTAAAAAAAAGCTAAAATATTATATGTACCTGAATCTAATTAAGTTGATTAACAGTCATTTAAGGTTTTCGTTCTTGTTTCTATTATCAGTGAGTGGAGAATTATCATGTTCAGATTCTTCACAATTGAGGCTGCTGCTGCTGGGGAGGACGGGGTCTGGGAAGACTGCAGCAAGAAACACCATCCTGGGCAAAGAGGAGAGGAACCAGGCTGAAAGAGCTACACCTTCATCTACATCCACCCAGCAGAGTGAGAGCACACAGGCAGAGGTGGCTGGGAGAAAACTGACTGTGGTGGACACTCCTGACTGGTTCTCTCCTGGACTCTCTCTGGAAATATTAAAGCAAGATGTAGAACTCTGCGTTCATCTCTCTGCTCCCGGACCCCACGCCTTCCTCCTGGTCATACCTGTAAAGCAGCCTACAGGAGAGGAAAGAGGGACGCTGGAGAAAATAGAGGAGGTTTTTGGAGAGAAATGTTGGGAAATGGCCATCCTCCTTTTTCCTGTCTTTGATGAAGCTCAGAAGGAGTCCATTGAGGAGTTTGTTCAATCAGGAGACCAAGAAGTCCAAAAACTTATGGAGAAATGTGGGAACAGGTTTTACTGTCTCAACATTAAGGACAGTGGAGATGGTTCTCAGATCTCAGAGCTGCTGGAAAAGGTAGAGAAGATGGTGTCAGAAAATGAAGGGAGATTCCACAGCAGGGAGATCTTCCTGGATACAGAATCTGAGATTGAAAAAATGCTCCAGTGGGCTAAGGATAAGAAGGTAGCGAAAGAAGAAAGAGAAATGAAGGTGAAGTTGGAGCAGGAGGTCCGGAATTCTCAAAGAAAAACTGAACAAATGATCCAGGAGCACGAGGAAGATATCAAGCAGCTCAACAGTCATATAGCTGAACTGGAAGGGAAAATAAAAGAAGAAATGGATGAAATGAAAAAAGAGGAACTGAAAGGAGAACTGGAAGGAGAAATGCAAAGGAAGATAAAGATTGAGAATATAGTTGTGATACTGAATGAAAAGATAGAATGGGAGAAGAGAAAGTTGGAGGAGAGTCTCAGGAAAACGGTGGAAGAAATCAAGAAGGCCTACGAAGAGGTGGCTGCAATGGAAGCAGAGAGAAACCTTATGAAGATAATGCTTCCTGAAATCCAGAGGCATTTTTTGACCTCCAAAGTAAAGATGGAGGAAGATTTTAGAGGACAAATGGAAGAGAAGGATAGAGAACTGGAGTTACTGAAACAGACGCTGATGAAGCTTAGAGAAGAGGCAAAACAATCCACTTTGCGGAAAGAGGGTCAAGAGGTCTCTGGAGAAGTTATCCCTCAAAACCAGTGTAGAAAACGTACTGGGAGCATCTAAATACTGAGACTTTACCCAAACAAATCTATAATTGATTCTGACAAAATTTGCTGGAGAGAAATAAATCTACTCTTGTCTGCGTCACAGACCTGGCAACCGGACTCATACAATAGTGCTGCAAATGATTTTGTTGGATTAAATAGGAATTACAGAAGAAAAGCCATTAGGGTGTTTATGCATTCCAGATCTGACCCTCATGTCAAGTCAAGTCAAGTTTATTTGAGTCTTTGAGTATTTGAGTTTATTGTCTCAATGCAGCTTTACAGAATTTAAGAGTTGAACGGTGTGTATTTATCCCTGATGAGCAGCCATGGCGACTGTGGCGAGGAAAAACCTCCTTAGATGTTGTGAGGGAGAAACCTTGAGAGGAACCAGACTCAAAAGGGGAACCATCGTCATGTGGGTGACATCAAGAGTGTGATTATAGTCTTTAAACAATACAGAACACTGGAGAGTGAGAACTAACATGAGCACTGGAATATAAGATTATGAGTAATGTTCTTTCTACAGTCTTCTACAGTCATTTGAGGTTATGGAACCATAATTTAATGTAATGGATCATATAATCCTTAAAAATTACTACTTTTTCCTGTTGTTTATGGTCATGAATTGTATAATAAGCCTTTGTGCAATGCTGTATAACAGTGCATCAGTGGCAGTCCGATGAATGTTATAGAGAAACATGACGAGGCAATATTGTGATGATCACATTATAATCTTTATATGAGTGATTACAACCAAAAACACAAACAGTTATGTCTAATAATTGCATTTAATAAATGTATGCACCAAACATATATGGAAGACATGTGTAAATAAACTTTCACAGGCTCCACTGTTTAAGCAAAATGCTGAAGATCTATTTTCTTTAATACACACACACACACACACACACACACACACACACACATATAAAACACAGTATTATTTAGGTATGTAATTTAACATTTAGGTATATTATAAAATACAATATTACTTAGGTATGTTTTTGTGCTGCTTTTTCACACACCCATCCTTCACCCATCTTGGTGTCAGGGGTCCCACCAAAGAAGTCACAGTCATATGCATCATCATTATCATCATCATCATCATCATCAACACCATCATCATGAAAACCCTGAAAAGAGGTTTAATCCCAGTTATTACCATGCTGTATTATATATATTTTATCTGAATATATTATATACACAGGACTGGTGGAATGTTCCCATTTTTTGTATGACAAATATTAATTAGGGAACAAAAGTTCATGTTATCATGCAGACTGCTCAAAATCGCATTTTTAAATACGTCACAATTGTTTTTTTTATAATATAAATGTCTTTTTGTAACTTTCAAACTTCGAACTAAAATATATCATTTCAGAATAAAATTGTATTGGTTGCATACTTAACCATTAACAGTATCAATTCTCTGTTATTTATTATTTTATTTTTTTGTAATTGTTTATGTAAAACATATGTATATGTAAAGTTTATTTTGCAATCTGAAACCAATATTCAATTAAGTTCAGTTTAATTGTATTTGTAGATTTGTAGAGAGCTTTTAATAATGGACATTGTCCAAAAGCAGTTTAAGAGGAAACAGTTTATGTAACATTTTCAGTAAAGTTGCGAGTGTCAGCACATTGAATATAAGGTTTCAGACGCAGGAAAATCTTTAGGACTCAGGGATTTATGCTTTGGGGTTTGTTAGTAACATGACAAACTGTATTTGTATGTCTTATTAAAGGCTGGTAAGAGACCAACTGTTTATAGCAACTATATTGCAAGCGATAACAAGTAAACATTCATTATAGCAGCACACCAAGTCATGTTTCATTCTATTACATTTGCTACTAATCTAGCTGGTATATGATGCAGCAATCATGGTGTAAAATACTGAAAATAGCGACGTGATAAGGGTTTAGTAGTAACCTCATTGAGTAAAGAACCTTCTCCAGAGCTATCTTCTGATATTCTTATGGGCTGGTCTTTTTTCACTAGCATGCGCTTTCCGTTGATCTGTAACCACAGCCAGTCCTACACACACACACACACACACACACACACACACACACACACACACACATACACATTCAGGAGGCCAATGAAACAGAAGTAGGACATGACCTGTGCAATCTTTCACAGTTTTACAGTTTTCCTGTACACCTATGTACAGACACTGACTGATTTCTTCTTTTTTTGAACGAAGGCATAAACAGGACGTGTTACTATCATGCAGTGGGAACTCTGGGAAAGTTCATTAACAGCAACACTATTCTGTACACACCAACAGTGTGCTCAATGTTCTTGCTGGAACAGTGCAAACCAATTGTTAAAGTAAATAAAGTGTTATTAGGTAGTTATTGTTGTTGAAGCTGGGTATGCTAGTTCCCTTAGCTTACCCAGTCGGATTAGATAGCGTAGCAAATGATTTGTTTTATTTTCCTGCAGCCCCATGGTGTCCAGTAGAGTGAACATAAAACAAAGCTTCTTTTCTAGATTACGCCAAGCTTAAATCTGAATTTTCCGAGATCTGATTATTTGAAAGATTCAAATAAAAAAACTGTACTTCTCACCACAAGAGATGTTTTTGCAGATACACACTTGTATGCATGTTTTAAGCAGCCATCTACAGGCTCGAAGTGAGTGAGCGAAACAAAAATACAGATGTTGTGGCTTGTGGTTCTAGAAGCTTCACTGAACATCAAAAGCATTAACACAAGCTACATTCTTAAGAAAAGTATTAAAGGCTTCACAGGCTTTGTTCAACTCTGTTACAGTTAATGCCTACGTTGTGTGTGTGTGTGTGTGTGTGTGTGTGTGTGTGTGTG
>JAAIIK010000078.1:4745185-4755478 GCA_014706435.1 Silurus glanis
ATAAATAAATAAATAAATAAATAAATAAATAAATAAATAAATAAATAAAATCAGACATGACTGTAAAACAGGGGTGGGGGGGTATTTATATATTATGCAAATTTTCCACTAATACAGAGCTTCTGCACAACATCACACTGACTCTTTAATTATTTAATTAGAATTTAATTATTACCTCTAAATTCTTTAGATTTTTTTCAATCTGTATTTCAGCTGTAACTGTATGCCAATATTTATGAATAATGTACATATGACCAAAAAACAAAAACTTAAAAAAAAAAAAAAAAAAACAATCTACTCAATTTTCTCATCTTAGATTCTTCTAACATGTTCTATTACTCCTCAAACTTCAGGAACGCATTTTTACGAAACGCATCTGGTTTGTTCTCTTCGGCTCGCCGTAGCGGCATGATTTTGAAAATGGCGGAGAAGAAAATCGCAGGTTGGTGTGTGTATGTTTGTTTATTTATTTATTTTGTCGAAAGCGTTTGGATAATGTTTAATATTTTGCATAAACTTTTGTTAGATAGCTGGTTCTAATCTTATTTAATCTGTAACTTATTTATTAATAATAAAAAAGATGCTCTTTGAGCCAAATTGGTCAATATTCATGTTTCCGTTTATATTATTATAAATTATTATGAGAAAAATATAAATATTTAAATTATATATATAAAGTGCATTTAAGAAGTATTCAGACCCTTTTTCAATTTTGTTATGTTGTAGCCTGAAACTAAACTTCAAATAGATTTATTTCCTCATTAATCTACACTCAATTCCCCATAATGACGAAAACAGAATTCTAGAAATTACTCATTTATTTTTTTTTATATAAAAAATCCCACATGTTCATCAGTATTCAGACCCTTTACTCAGTACTTAGTTGAAGCCTCAAGTCTTTTTGGATTTGACACAAGATTTCCACACCTGGATTGGGGAATTTTCTGCCATTTTTCAGGGCAAATCCTCTCAAACTGGGGCAGGTTGGATGGGGATTGTTGGTGGACATCCACGTTCAGGTCCCTCTAGATATATTCAGTAGTCTGAGCCACTCTAGGATATTCAGGAGTCAACTCTATCCCCCTGGTGTGTTGTTTTGCCTGTGTGTTCAGTGTCCGTTGTCATGTAGGAAGATGAACCTTCAGCCCAGTCTAAGGTCCTGGAAGCTCATGGGAGAATCTCTGTATTTAGCACCATTCAAATTTCAATCACCCCTGATCAGTCTCCCAGTTCTTGCTGCAGAAAACATCCCCACAGCATGATGCTGCCTCCACCATGCTTCACTGTTGGGATGGTTTTGGGCAGGTGTCTGGTTTACTCCTGATGTAATGTTTAGAATTGTGTTGCCAAACAGTTAATAATTGGTTTTCCTTCAGTGCGCTCTCAGGACCCGAGTCAGCGGCGTGTGCTGGATGTAGCGACCCGGCAGAGGAGGCTCACTCGCCAGCTCGAGGCACTGGAGAAGGACAACTTTCAGGACGACCCGCACGCGAGTCTCCCGCCGCCGGTCAAGCGCCTGCCGCATTTCGACGAGAGCGATGAACCCGGTATGAGCTACACTCAGAGACGTGCGGTCAGGAGAGGCGGTGAAATGATCATTTTTAAACAAAGCTTTTTTTTCTTTGATCTGTGTTATGACTGCACTTTCTCTAGGAGTCTGATTGGCTGTAATTCCCAGCAGGGCACAAAGTGCAGAAGCCAACAGTTTGGATTAACAATCCTATTAAAACTGAACTGAGCGCAGGGAATAAGCGCGATCCTGTGACTGTATCAATATAGCGTTTGTAGACCTCTAATTTGCATCGCCTTCTATAGACCAGGGAACTTTTTTGACATCTGTGTAAAATTTGTTTATAAATAAAACCGCAATAAAGAATGCCATGGTGCAATGATGAGATTTGCGAGAGCCCAAGTACTGGATTTCATTTGTAAATAAAGATAAAACTATGTGGAATCAATGCTGAACTGAAAAAAAGGGCAGTTTGGAAACGTAACAGGTTCTTCCTCGGTTCATCTCCACACCGTCCCAGTTCGGCTTTTTAATATCATTGTGAAGTCCCTTTGCATTCTTTGGTTTTTGTTGTTTTTTTTTCTGGGCTAAAAACCTCACACACGTCACTACTTTTTAGCAGTTTGAAATGATTCTATACAAAATATATAAAACCCTGCGTGAGTGATGTTTCCAGCCCAGAGAACATCTGTATTAATTATCATCGGTCACGCGCCAGGGAGGGCCGGCATGACGTTCATCTTCGCTACTCTGAAAGAACTCTTTTGTGTTGGCGTCTGTTCGCACACGAGCTCTCTGTGCCTTTGTTTTAGCCTTTTCCTCCCGTCCTTTAACTTGACACGTCTGTGTTTTTGTTGCATCTCATAAGGGAAACGGAGGAAAAAAACCAGAGGTGACCATTTCAAGCAGCGTTTCCGGAAGAACTTCCAGGCCCTGCTCGAGGAGGAGGTGAGGCACTCGCAAGCGTTAAGAGATCGAATACACAGTGTGATGTTTTCAGGGCAGCAAAAATAGGAAATAAATGAAAAAAATGTCCACCTTCTTAGCTGAAGCTTTCTATACATTTTTTTTTCTTTCTAATTTCCCAGCAATGTTAGGAAGCTGGGGTCAAAGCACAGGGTCAGACATGGTACGTCGCCCCCTGGAGCACAGAGGGTCAAGGGCCTTGCTCAAGGGCCACATGAGTGGCAGGTGGCGATACTGATGCTTGAACCCTCAATTTTCCAATCAGTAACCCGGAGCTTTAACACTGAGCTCCTGTTTCCCCCTGAGAAAAAGTCAAAGGGTCATTTGAGCGAATGAATGAAAGAATGACTTGATTTAAGGAGACGCAAATGCAAAAGATAAAGAAACCAAGTAAGAACGACGGAAAGCAACGATAGTTGGATGATGACGGTAAAAGAAAAGAAAAATGATTGAGAAGGAAAGAAAGAATGAAAATCTAAAAGAAATTTTTGCTTTGAACATGCTTTTATTTCTCTCTCAATTCCTTTTTTTATTCATTGGTTTTATTGGCATGACAAAAAATGTTACATTTGTACGGCAAATATGTATAGAAAAAAAAAGTATAATATACATTTAAGTAACAGAATGAAGTAATATCAGTTTATCTCTCTCTCTCTATCTAGGACTTGAGTGTGAGTGATGGTCCAAACTATCTGACAGCCTGTGCCGAGCCGTCAAAAATCCCTCAGCGTCACTTCTGCGCCATCTGCGGCTTCCCTTCCAACTACACCTGCGTGTCCTGCGGCGCTCGCTACTGCTGCGTACGCTGCCTGACGACACATCACGAGACACGGTAACGCACGTCCGCTTATCACAATCTATAACGTGAAGCTATCGCAGCAACTCGGATATGTTTCAGCGTTATATTGCAGAAGACCCCATGTGAGAACATTCAATTATACCGTTGTTCTAAACCGTGTTTAAAGCAGGAGGTCGAAGAACCTTCTTTTTTCCATTTTTTTTTTTTTTTTTTTTTATATATATATATTTCTCCCTGAAGTGAAAATGAATCAGTCTTTGTCCATACGATCAGGATTATTTTTTTAATGCAACTGTAAATCCATAAACGTGAACATCTCATTAATTCTTAAATCGATTTCATTTATATAAAATACATCGGGTTTTTTTTTCCACTTTGCCAAAATAAACCAATGGAGGCATAAAAAGACTTTGTTTGTTTCACTCTGTTCATCCAGGCTGCATTTGATTTTTTTTCTTTTGTTTTTTCTTTCAGGTGTCTAAAGTGGACCGTATGATCGATCACAGTCCACAGATGAAAGAATCGCATTAGATCGCCTTAGAATTAAAACCCTGTATTAACCTACAGCGCTGTTGGTTCCAAAACCCTGGTTTTTGATGTACGAGTGTGTCGTGAAGAGAACCGGGTTCGAGATGAAGCACCTACAGTGGTGCGAGAACAATAACTGTGAAACTATGATCTGATTTTCTAAAATTGACGTCGTCGATGTATAAAAATAAAACCATGGCGGCACGACTGCAGCTGAATGGGATCGTGTTTCCTCCAACAGCACCGGATTTACTCCCAAAAACCCGCCTAACGGTTAGAAATCCAGAGAAACACGTTCTGAAGATGTCTTTCGTTTCCAAGTGACGGCGTCTGATCCCAGTGTGTAACGGAAATCGTACGGAAGGTGTGTTTACATGGTGTAAATAGCCATCAGTCTTTTTTTCTGTGCAAGATCTTCTCTGCTGGACTAAACTCAGAATCACTGACTTGCGGTTTAAATCACATGGGCTGCTCTGTCCCCGTGTGCAATCAAAAGTATCCCCCCCCCCCACCCCCCAAAGTAATGATCAGATGGAAGCTGCTTCGAGGGGATTTGTTTATTTGTGCAAATTGTATCAAATTCACACAACATAAAATACTATAAAAAAAAAAATAAATAAAAAAAAAAACGAAGTGCACATATTTATTAATCTCAGTGTCTAGCATCAAGCTTAATCTCGCATTTGAAATTCGTATTTTATATTTAATCGATATCAATTATATACTGAATGCCAACAGATGGATTATTTCCAGATTATGACATCAATCTAATGCAGTTACAAACAAAAGATAAAAGGCAGTGAATTATTTTTAAAAAATGATAATAAAAAAAACACTCTACAGGCCCTGGTTTTATTTTAGTAAAGATCTGGCAACATGCAGCCACCCAGGGCAAAATGTGTGTCAATTTAAACAAAATTGGTATTTAGAAATATTCAATATGTCCCTGTAGTTTAGTTTAAAAATTGCAGGCCATGACCGGATCTAAAGAATCAATTATTCACAAACTGTACAAGTAAACACGATTGTATCGATGCTTCTTTGGTTTAAACTATAAAAAAAATAAGTCCTGAGACCTTCTTGTCCTGAATGCTTGTGTGTGTGTGTGTGTGTGTGTATGTATAAAATGTGTTCAGTGTTCAGATGATGCGTAGTTGGTGTGTGTCGGCGAGTCCACTGCTGGATTTGTGTGCGTGGAAGAGTTTGGACAGAGACTCCATGTACAGCTTGTGATAGTGGTCCACCTGCTGTTCAGATGGATTGCATACATGAGGCACAGAGATGGGGCTTCCAACTGAGGCAGAGAACAAAGAGAGAACAATTCAGCATGTGTCTCATGTATCACAATATGTCACGGGCAGAACTGCGTGCTGAAAGATTTCCTGTACAGGATGAGCTTTAGGTCGAGAGAAAAGCTTTCAAGTGCAAAGCAATCTGAAGCTCTATTCAGACTGGATTAGTTTTGTGATTAATGAAATTATTACCAATTAATCTGTGCAATGTTTTTTTTTTTTTCTTTTCTTTAACACACACTGGTGTATTTCTGCGTCAGGAAAGATTGCACAGTATCCTCTCCTGCCAAACCCGAAAACAAAGGCATGATTTGGCCAAGATACAAATTCCTATTCCAATTTTATTAGTCCTACACACAAAAACCACATGCAGGACCGATGCATAAAATGGATTAAAAAAAATACAATAAAACAAAATGGAATTTTACCTCCTGTACTGAACCAAGTACAGAGGTTCATTCCCACAGCGTTGCTACACTCACCCACAGTAGTGATGGGTCTCCTGTAAGGCAGGAACAACCAGCGTCCTCCAGTGAAGAGACATGGCGCAAAACCCATCACGCGCTTAAACAGATCCTGGAGCTTGCGGCCCACGCTGCCCTCGGACAGCAGCACCTGCGGGAACAGCTCATTCTCCCCGAACGAGTACACTGGGACCAGGTCGGCCCTGAAAACACAACCAAGGAATATGTGTAGGAGCATTCGCGAAGCCCAGCACGCTGAAGCACCTTCAAATCAAAGGAAGTATTTCTTTAGACTTTCGTCAGAACGTCCACAGGATTAAATGAACATCGCGCTGGTAGAAAAAGAACCATGTGTTGTTTGGAAAAGTCAAATGACCTTCCAAGTATGACACTGAGAAGCACATTATGTTGTGTAATGCTGTACGACAACTTTCTAACAATTTACTCAAAAGTGATGAGTCGTTACTGGAACACGTTCGTTTGTAAGTGCACTTCCTTCATGATCTGGCCTTCGATAATGGTGTATTTTCTCTCCTCACCCGTTCTCCAGAGCGAGACGAACAAAGCCTTTCCTATGCTTCATGACCACAGTGTTTATTCCAGGAGAGGAAGCCAGAGACTCCTCAGCTCCTCCGATGATGATCACTACGGCGTTGCCTACACCTTTTTGACTCAGCATGTACCCCAGACCCGCCTTACTCACCGGCAAGAGGCCTGAGAGAGAGAGAAAGAGAGAGAGAGAAAGAGAGAGGGAGGGAGAGAGAGAGAAGGAGAGAGAGAGATTTCTTACGATCTTGGTGGAATTTTTTTTTCTTTGCTTTGAATTCCTTAAAGTGCCTTAAAATTCAACACGTACACTATTAATGAAACCGTTAATCGTGTTTATTGAAAAGTAAAAAGAATCCACGCAGGAAGGAGCCGTATTAAAATTTTATTCAAGTGTAATTCAATTTTCTGCATGTGCTTTGAGGATTTTCTTTTTTTTTCCACCAGGACAATAACACAGTTAAATGCCCAGTAATGCAATAGAATTGTAATGATTTCACATAAAAGCTGTGTGATTTAAAAAAAAAACCAAAAAAAAAAAACCCTATAATCTGTACCAGTTGCTATTTTTATTATATGCTCAATATTACAGACCGTTTACTGTACTTCTGTGACAAATTTCTATTTATACAGTAGGCACACGTGTGTGTACTCTATAAAAATAATTCTGATTTCATTATCACAGTGTACCGGTATACACACACACACACACACACACACACACACACACTGACCTGCAGAAATGACGTATTCTCTGAAGAGTGGTATACGGAAGAGGCCGGCCAGTATAGCCAGAGAGGAGTGCATTCCCGGGAACATCTGTTCAAACCCACCGGCGTCTGTGTTGAAGCAGGAGAAGGCGCCGATGCTCATGATGCCGTGCGGGTGGCAACCCAGGATATAGTTCTTACTGGGATTCAGCTCAGCCGTCTTCACCAACTGAAAGAGCGAAATCATTCTGGAATTGCTTAAAACATTTTACACCCAAGCATAGCTTTCTAAGTGACACGCTCATCATGGCGTAATGGACAGAGTACTAGCGTGCTAACTAGCATTGTTTTGGTACATGAAAATATTCTTGCAAATCTAATTTGAATATAAAGCAAATGTCCTATGTTTTTTTCCATGTTCACTACCTGGAATATTAGAACTACCCATACATATGTTCTGCATCTCAGATCTTCAGCTATGTGTAGTTATTGGCTTGGAGCTAATGAATATCTGAACCAGTGCCTATAGTGGTTATAGTCTCCCAGTGGAATTGGCTTGGAGACAGGAGTCGAGACAAGTAGTGGAAATGGAGGCCGGGTTTATTTTACCTTTACTGGGAAGTAGTCTTTAAAGTGCTTCCACACTCTCCATCTCCTCACAAACGCCGTTTTTCTGCCACCTGATTAACACACAAAGATGGGATTATTATAACTTGTACAACTGTAGTGTCATATCTTGGTTCCTACACCGTCATTTGCAACAATCTTAATCTTAGAAAAAACTTTTAAACAGAAAGAAACACATTTACGAGGCAAATAAATAAAAAAAAAACATATTTGTTTCAAATAACCTTTTCAAAAAATTGTTCTTTCCATAATATGAATTGTGTGTGAGTTACATTTCAACAAAGCATCACGATATCCATATTTAATACTGTGGTAAAGAAGACAAAAATGCACAACATCTACAATTTTTTTTCCCCACTTATAACATGAGCATGTCCCAGTGTTCCAAAGGGTCTGTCAGGATTAAGATCCCATCAGCCACTGCACCAAACCCCCTTCATGCTCAGGTTATAGTTTCTTTGTACAGAAACTGCTGTTTTGAACGTCAATCGAATATCATTTATTTCCGATTTTATGAATTATAGCAGAATCTCAAACCGTCTTATTTAGATAATGTTTAGCTAAATTTCCTCTCTCTCATATATCAGCTTGAAAGTTCTAACTAATCAGAAATAATGACTTGGCCATGATTTATGAATGAGTAATAAGCGTATAATAATGCATTTGTTTTTGTTTTCACATTAACAGTGTGGTTTGAGCAGTAAGAACCCTGGCAGTGAGGCTGATGAAGGTTCCTACTTTTTTACGATATTTGTGATGGCCGCATCAGTGTGAGAACTCACAGGTGTTTGCGTATGAGACGGTGCTACGGTAAGACGTTGCATGCTCCCGTTTCGCACGTGTTTACGTTGTGTGTGTGTTTAAAACCTCGCTCAGGTGAATCCCAGTCCACCAACTGCCACGTGAAGTAGAGAGTGGGAATGGGCCAGAGTGGCGTGAACATCAGATAAATCATCAACACCAGACAGGACACGGCTGCGCACACAAAATACATTAGCGTCAATACGAATACGTTACAATGATAAAGAAATCTACCACTGAACCAAATCTGACTTCTGATGCAATTTTCACACAAGTGTTGATTTCATCTCATTAACATACCCCAAAGCAGAGATGTGTTTTTTTTGTTAAGATCCTCGACCAGAATGAACCCAGAATCTAACCAATCGCTTAAATGTAAGCTAAAATGCTGACTCATTACAGTAGCTGCCCGTTAGCTAGCATGATAACAAGCCAGCTGTCATTGAAAGTTAAAAAAAAAAGTCACATCAGCACTACAGATCGAAGATCTAGTTTGGATATATTGGCTTTTGCCAGCTGTGTGACTTCCAGCTGTTATCAATTTATACCACGGCATTGTTAAATTCTCAATAAATCAAAAACCTGTTTGATTTCTACGACATTGTGTTTCATATCGTTTTTTATTTTAGCATCCAATCAGCCAGAACATTAGCTATTCTCCTCATATTGTCTCCTGGTACCACCAAACCAGCTTAGACCCATTAAGACACATTCCAACACCTCAAACTCTTTGTCATGTTCCTCAAATTATTCCTGAACATGTTCTGCCGTGAAGATCTTTCAGCACACATTATCCTGAAATGGGCCACTGGCTACGGGGAATACTGTTGGTATTTAAAGGTGATGTGTTTGGAGGCAGGACATATGGGCAAGTGGGTCAGAGCTGTTTTGTCGTCCCAGTGTTACAGTTGATCATTGTATCTGATAACAGAAACGAATGCAACCAGAAGATATATTTTAGAAAAAATATATGGTCTCACACTAATTGTTTAACTCCTAACATAAAGAATTATACAGGTGTGTGTGCGTGTTGTAGACTTGAGAACTCGATCTCACCCATAAGCAAGAACGAGAGCACCAGCTGTAAGACGCTGATATCCTCAATAAACAGTTTCCATTGGGATTTCTCTCCATTCTTCTCCTCCATCTTCTCAACTGCAGCAAGAGAAAAAGACATTCATTGCAAAGACACAGGAAACCCATTCGTGTGTCAGAACTGGCAAAGCTTCACGTATGAGCTGTAAAAAAAAAAAAGATTCCAGTCACCTAAACACCCCTTTATTTCACACGTGACTGTGTATTCGGTTTGATCACTGGGTTTTAGTGTTTATAGCCACAGTTGGGAAACAAATCAATATTACACAACTGCCCACAATATTACACAACATAGGGTGGATTATAACCTCAGACTTTCTCGTGTGGTTTCAGACACACTGATTACGCATTTTTGCGTGCGATTTTTTGATTGCGATTGATTCATCGGACCGACCTCTGCCCTGTTACACTATAAGATCTGCCAGCATGACTGACCTTCTCAACTTAAGCACAATGATATTAGGTAATCCATCAGATAGCAGGTTGTTACACACTGCGCTGGTATTTACTGAAACGCCGCAATCTTCTGTTTCTGTTTTCTTAGTGTAATAATGATTTCCCAATCTTCCTTTGGGTTTCCGTCGCCTGAGAGTTTTAGTGTTATATATTCTATTTACTATTATGCATTAATATAAACAGTGAAGGATTCCTCTGAACTTCCTGAGAGACAAAAAAGAGACGGAATGAGATATAATAAGAGATGAGGATGTGGAGAATGGAATAAGTAGGAGAGAGAGAGAGAGAGAGAGAGAGAGAGAGAGAGAGAGAGAGAGAGAGAAAAAAGAGAGGAAGGAAATGTAAGGGGTAGAGGAGGGAAAAGAGAAAGGGGGAAGTAAAGAGGAAGTGCCCTGAGAGATAGAAGGAAAAGAGACAGACAGACAGACAGATAGATAGACAGACAGATAGATAGATAGATAGATAGATAGATAGATAGATAGATAGATAGATAGATAGA
>JAAIIK010000078.1:4784619-4802592 GCA_014706435.1 Silurus glanis
GTGTGTGTGTGTGTGTGTGTGTGTGTGTGTGTGTGTGTGTGTGTGTCTGAGACTGGACTGTTTTTTATGTTCTAAGTTCAGGGGAAAAGATTTTGTTTTATGCAAAATCTAGGCAAATTCTTGTTGTTTACATTTAGCATGAGGCAAAAGTTCAAAGCAACACAGTAAACATGAGGGTGTGGTTATTATTAAGCCTTGTTTAGCTTGTTGACACAAAAATATTAAAGGCAGGTAGACAAGGATGATCATTCGGTAAAGCTTGTACTTAACTAGTAAGACAAGTAGCACCATCCTTGGACCACAAAAAAACAAGAAAAAAGATTTAAAAAGCTTCCATCAAATCTGTGTGCTCTGGTAAAAATAACAAGCCTGAAAAGTTCCAGTTGTCTAAACATACAAGGCCTTGGTTTCTCTGGTGGTAAACATGTCTAAAAAACGTTCATGATGAAAACAAAGGAAAAATAATCAAAGAAAGAGACTGACAAGAGCCAACACTAGAAGGTCTCTTCCTACCCTCTGATTATTATTCACAAATTTTATTGCATTCTCCATCCAGAGAGTCAATAAAAGTAAGCAAGTTTTTGATAAAAGCAAAAAGAAAACACAAGTGCCATCTATATTATTAAACTATGGAGCCTCTTTAAAATGAACTTTAAGTAAAGTGTTTAGCTTTTTTTTCAAGAAAAAGTAATAATAGATTTGGACTTTGACAACATTTAATTCTTTGATAAGATATTAATGAAGTGGCAAAGTCAGTAAACATGAAGAAACTAAAACATGAACAGTCTCTTCCACGTCACATGACGAGTCCATTTGTGGCTAAATTTCCTCTGGTTTACCAAGAAAAAAAGTTACATATAATATTCAGTTCATAGTTTTGCATTTTGTTGGGTTTTTCTTTTACTCAGACCTTCCTCTGTCTCTCTAGCAATGAAGAAGTCCGACTCTGGTGAATTACTGGGCAGAAAGGTACCTCCTCAGAAGCCCAAACGGAGCCCGAGTACCCAACTGTCTTTTGATGCTCCACCCCCTCGGCTTCCACCACCAGCCACACCTCTGCCATTCCAGAGAGCTGAGAGCACCGGAGAGGATGAGCCTGTATACATTGAGATGGTGGGTCAAGTGTTCACCCGAGAGACACCTGGTGTGCCAACTCCCTCTGCCACAACACCGGACTCTGACTCAGATCCAGGCGAGGAGGCAATCTACGAAGAGATGAAGTACCCTGTGGCTGATGATGCCCACCAGCGACGACTCCCACCCAAGCATGAGCGTGCCAAGTCATCAAAATCCTACGCATCCTCCTCAGTCTCTGCTTCCTCCACATCTTCTTCACTTCCCCGGCCCTCATCCTCCTCACCCTCCTGTCCTTTGCCATCCTCTAAACCTAAATCTGCCATATCTATCTCTCACTCCTCCCCATTGCCTTCATCTTCCTGCTCTGCCTCCTCCACACCAGTACCTCAGCCTCTCTCCTCCTCACCACACCCCCCTCGTGCCCCTACCCCCTTCCTCTTACCGGGCACCAAATCAGAGTCAGAGATTGGCTCCAGTAAGATCCCAGCACCTTTTCCAAACTTGCTCCAACACAAGCCACCTCTGTTGGCTTTCCCACCTCCAAAGAGTGGCTCTGCCAAGCTGGGTTTTACCAGCAGCCCGTCACCAGCTAGCCTGCCACCTACCATTGGCACTTCAGTTTCAAAGGAAACAATGGGTGGAGACAAAGAAAAGGAGAAGAAGGAAGGGCCAGCTCCGGGTCTACGAGCCCGGAGCCACTCAACCCCTTTGCCTCCATCCTCAAAATCTTCCTCGCCATACTCACATCATCATCACCATCACCATCCACACCACCGGCCCTCACACTACCATCACTATCGCAAGCCTGACAAAGAGTCAAGTAAGGCTTACCAGGGTACCTCACAGTCCTCTGCACAAACGCAGACGCAGTCCAAAGAGGGAAAGTCAGTCAGTTTTCTGCTGAAGTCGGACAAAGCCGAAAGAGAAAGAGAGCGAGAAAGGGACCGAGACAGAGACCGAGAAAGGGATCGAGACAGAGACAGAGACACACCAGTCACACAGTCGTCCAGCCAGTTTGACATGGCTGCTTCCACTGCTGCCACTGCGACCACTAGCCTTCCTTCAGCATCGACGTCATCAGGGACCACGTCCTCAGCATCGCAGAGGCCCCCGTCACGCTCTGCTCAGCGTTCACACACTCCTCACACACACCTCCCTGCCTACAAGCCCCCACCTGCAGACAGCCCCCTGCTCTGGACATACCCATCTGCAGGATTCCGTCGGCCACCAGCCTATGACAGCCTGCGGGCTGGCACACCCATGCCCTCCCTGCAGCCAGAGGGTAATACAAAGTCTGGGAGCATCCAGGCAACACATGCCAAAGCTGGGTTCCTGCCCTGGGATGCCAGTGGGAGTGGTCTAGGCTTCACTGATGATCAAGCCTACTGGCCCATGCACAGGAAGCTCTCCTTCAGCCATGGCAGCAGAGAGACTGAGAGTAAGAAACTGGGTGGAACGGGAGAGGAGGGTGGAGTAGTAGAGAGAGAATAGAGAGTGAGAAAGATGAAAGAAGGGTCAGAGTAAGATGTCTGCTAGAAATGAGCAATTTTTACATGCGCTTTTGTGCACAAACCAACTAATTGTACAATAGTAGGCAACTAAAAACTCCACTGTGGAGAGTGTGAGAGTGTGAAGGAGAGGGAGGGAGAAGAAGGGAGAAATTGTCAGCATTAACAGCAGGGGTGCCAAAGTATAATCCAGGAGGACTGTATTCACAACACTGTGCACTTTAGGATTTTCCCAGCGATAACACCTGAGTTGGTGTTTCCTGGGTTGTCCATATGAGAATAATATGTAACACGTGGTATAGGGGGGTCATGGGGTAAGCGTGTAGATTACAGGGAATGCAAGGACAACATCACTCCTTTTTCTTGGTGATGAATGACCTGTAATAAAATACAATTGCAACCCACTTGCATATTTATGCATATCATCTTTGCTTTAATGTGCAGAACCTTAAGATGACCAAAGTTTTGTATTATTTCTCTCGATCCTCTCGATCTTTAGAAGAAGAAGGTCGGGTGTGGAACGGCAGTACCGATGCCCTGCTAAGAAGGGATAGAGAGGAGGCCGGGGCTAGTAGCCGGTCTGGGGGAGTTTCTGGAATCCCTGTACGGTCGACAGGAAGATGTGGGCACAGTGAGAGTCTTGCGGGGGCAGAAGGGCCCCCAGGCTTCAGGGTAATGCCCCGAACAGGACTGCCCCTGCCGTGCCAGACCTTTCCTGCCTGCCGCAATGGAGGTCATTTGATTACATTAAATACCTTTTAAGTGCCTTTTCTAGAGAGCCAAGTATAACTGAATATAAATGTGTTTGAACAGTGAGCAGTTGCCACCATTAAACATTCTAGCATGAGACTTTTGATGGAGTGAATCTTTGGTTAAATTTGAATCATTGTGAATATTAATACAGAAAAGTCCTTGGTCTAAGTGCATACAGAGAGTAGAATTAGGCCTTAAGGATTGAAAAGACAACAGTAGACCTGCTGAATATTCCACCCAAGGGACAATGAGAGTTTATTTTATCAATCATTACTTGCTAGGGTTATTAACACATTTAGCTGAGCTTGAGGCCAAAAAATTGGTGGATTTGTGGATTTCTGACAACACTTCTGAGAATAAACTGAATTGAATCGAATGTGTGTGTGTGTGTGTGTGTGTGTGTGTGTGTGTGTGTGTGTTAATAGAGCTTGGGCGGCTTGGAAGATCATCCTCTACATCCGGAGTGAGACAGGCAGGAGGGGACGGACAGAGGCAGAGTAGCCTGCCGGCTAGAGAAGCTCTCAATCAGGTAACTGTTGCTCCTACTGTTACCATCCCAGCATTTTTTGCCTACTGTTTCTCAGGAGGGCAGTGACTAAAAAGGAAACTTGGAAGGTTTGGCTGCTGTGAATTTGGAATGGCTTGACCTCAGAGTTAACCTGCTAAGTTAATTATAGAGTTACGGCGTGTTTCAATATGTTTTATTTTTATTATACCACAGAATTTTTTGTTTAATGCTCTGAGGTGGTATCCAAAGGCTTCGAGAGTAGTTTTGTAACGCACCAACGGATA
The DNA here is from genome assembly GCA_014706435.1 of Silurus glanis. NCBI lineage: Eukaryota > Metazoa > Chordata > Actinopteri > Siluriformes > Siluridae > Silurus > Silurus glanis. Next base: position 4,788,750 of record JAAIIK010000078.1, read on the forward strand.
GCAGCACAAGGCTGCACGCACAGTCACAGAGAGCACCGACCTTCATAAGTCAGTGTGCCAAAAACGTCCTGTGTACATAGGGAGCTGTGCAACTAATGCTATTCTGACCACGTGCTTCACCACATCTGCTATTCTGACCGGGTGCTTTACCCCATCTGCTATTCTGACAGCTTCCTCACACATGAGTTTCTCTCCGGAAACATTGTCATCTCACTTCCGCACCCGCCCCACTCACCAAGATTTCGCCTTCTTTCTTAAGATGAAGATGCAGCTCAAAAGTCACTGTTTTGAGCGATCCAGCGCAAATAGCAGAAGGTGCTTGACACGCTTCGAAAAAGAAGACTTTCAGGATAGAAGTGACTGGAATGCTGAAAGTGCTGTATTGCTGTGAAAGGGGACTATATTGAAGGTGATAAATGAAGTACTTGCTTGTGAACAAAGCGAGTCTCAGAACTCTTTGATACCACCTCGTAATAGCTATAACCAGCCAATCCCTCATCAGGCTCCCAGAATTTGTTGCTCATTTGAAATATATATGATGAAACAAATGCGTTTTGTTGTGTTTATAAGGAACCGAAGGGTCTTCAATGGTAAACGTCCACCTTGAAAAAATCGACAGCTCTCCAGAATTTCACACAGTTTCTACCTACAACTTCTAAATGTTCGATTGCCCTGAGCAGACGTGATATAGACACGGAATACATGATGAGGCTGCGCTGAGCATCAGACACGTGCGTGTGTGATCACACACGTCGGCGTTCGGTGTAACGAGCGCTAAATGCAGTAGGTGGCATAGGATGAGATTCTCCTGATTCTCCGGCGTCCCCACCCAAACGCGCCTGCAGTGCAGACGAGAGGCGGGTGTGCAGCTGTGGGTTCAGCGAGTCCAAAGCGAACGAGGGAAGCATACAGAAAGATGGAGAGGAAGACAGGCGCTGCATTGGGATTGGAAGAAAGGGAGGGAGAAAGAGAGAGAACGGGGAAAAAACAAGGCAGGGCAGCGAGAGGGAGGAAACTGATAGATACCGGCAGAAAGAAAAAGAGAGAATGGGTGTGTAGTGATGTTGGCGTAGTGTGTGGGTGTGTCTGCGGTGTTGCAGGCAGACGGTAAATACAGATGATCAAACATAGACATTCCGTTTAAGCCTCTGACCTTTTTTCATTTTATCAACTAGCCATGATACCTGGCGTCTCCCTAAAGGGAACATGATGATGTGTGTGTGTGTGTGTGTGTGTGTGTGTGTGTGTGTGTGTGTGTATATGTGTGGGTGTGTGGACAGTTCTAAAGCAGCTCTACCTGGTGTTTTGGCTGCTTGGCTACGAGGCTGCTGCTTCTTCCAGCTTTTTTCGCTCCTCTCCTGCTTTTCATGTGCCGTGGACTCTTGGCAGGAGCTCAGATGCTGACACAGAGGCAGTGTGTGACTGTGTGTGTGTGTGTGTGTGTGTGTGCTGCATAGCCAGACTGTGTGCTGATTTGACCTTCCGTCTTGCAGCAGAAGGGGTTGTATTTGGGGAGGAGGAGGCTGGACAATATTGCCATCTAGTGGCTGTGTGAGAACCATCAAGAAGTCAGTTACTTTCAAACCGGTCCTGGAGTGTAAAGTCTCATGAGGTCAAATGTTCAAAGGGTCACTGAAGTCGACATGTTCAAATTCCCCAAAGATGTCCAAACGAAGTGTCCACCATTTCATTTTTCTGTCTATGCAGTAGCTCCTTACCTGACTTGATTGTATCTTTGTTTCATCATTGCCATACTATTGCCTTCTCTGCTTATATGCCTTAGTTTGGTCTTCTCCATCTGTCTCTTTCTGTCCTTGTCTCTACCGTCATTCTTTTTCTGCTCTTTAGCCTACCTTGTATGTAAGCGATATGATACAGAAATGTTGTGCCGATATGGGATCAGACTGCATCTGAGAAAAGAAATGATGTGGGATTAGAGTTCCCTTCTTTATTTATGCAACACCAAGTAGCTGAAAGGCATGACGGCGTTCAAAAAATATAAAATCGAAGATTACGTGAATAAAGACGTAGCAATACGGGAATAAAGTCAAAATATTTAGAGCATAAAGTCGCAGTATTACAAGATAAAAGTGGTAATATTTGAAAAGAAATCACTGAATTTTCAACAGGAAATTTGAGGATTGTGTTTATAATAGACAGACCAACACGCCATGTGTACTTAATGTTCATCCTCTCTCTTACAGTTGCAAGCTCTTGCTCAGGTGCCCTGCAGTCCCTCTCTGTCTCGGGCTCAGGCTCAGACCTTGACTCAGGCTCAGGCTCAGTTCCACCTGCAGCAGCTCCAGCAGCACCACCTGCAGCTGCAGTTCCAGCACCTGGCCCAGCTGGCAGCGCAGGCTCAGGCCATGCCGGGCACAAGCAGCACCACGGCCGGCACAGCAGGCACGGGCACATCTGGTCAGGCCGCCCAGCGCGACGGCAAGCTACTTGAGGTGATTGAGAGGAAGCGGTGCCTGTGCAAGGAAATCAAAGCCCACCGGCGACCTGATAAGAGCCTGTGCAAGCAGGACAGCATGCCCATTTTGCCAAGCTGGAGGAAAACCCCAGAGCCGCGTAAGACCGGCACACCGCCCTGCCAGAGACCACAGGCCGTGGTGTGGGACACGGCTATCTGACAAAGACTGTGATACACTGATTTGCCACTTTATTAGGTACACCTTACTTGTCTACGCTCACCTGACTTACTGCCACGTAAACCCATCATGTAGGAGATGCAGTAACACGGTTTTGTGTCTGTTTGGCACATAATCCTTATTTAAACAAAATTTAGTTGGCATTTACTAAGTTATAAACAAATTAGCTGCATAATTTAAACCAGACAGTAGTAACATGGTCCTTCTTTGACCCACAAGCTTCATCTCATTGCCTTACGTAAGCAAAAAACTTTCCCTAGCATGACTTTTTTATTTTTTTCATAAATTATGCTATTCACATCGACGTAAATGATCCGATTATCCGTATTCTGTTTACATCTCGATTTCGTAGCTATACAGTTACCGACCCGTGGTCCATCTGCTGCTATGCACCAAACTCCAACAACACTGCTGTGCCTAATACACTTGTACAACACTTACACACACACACACACACACCGCTGGTGTCTGGAGAAGATCGACTCTAATCTTCTTTGTGATCTTCTCATTGGTCCGTCTCATGTTTTTTATTAACGGACAGGTGAGACGGAGGCTGATCTTGACACACTGAGCCAGAGCTACGCTACGGTCGGTAACTGCGTTGCTACAAAACGCCCTTATATGGTATGTGGACACGATGAGCGTGAAGACAACCCGGAAGTACCGAATGAACCCGGCAAATCAGTGTACGTGTAATATCTGCAAGGGCGAAAAGAAGAAAAGGGGAAATTATAAAGACGGACGGACAGACAAGGGATCTGTGAATGTGGGGGGGGGGGGGGAGGGGGGGGGGGGGGTGTATTATACAGATGTAAAGTTCGTATTGTATATCTCTGGGGTTTTTTCCGGTATGTTTTGCTTTGTATTATGGGGGAGACGAGGGACAGAGGGAGGGATGGGGTGAAACTATCACACAGCATTTTATGTGCCATAATATAAAGACTTTATATATATAATATATGTGTATATATGTGTGTATGTATATATATATATATATATATATATATATATATATATATATATATATATATACACACACACACACATGGGAGAGACACGTTTCAGTCGGGACTCTCTTTTACCTACCATGCCTCATCGTGACGACTAGATGAACTACACCGAGTTTACAGCCTTTAAAAAAAAAAAAAAAAAGAAAGCAAGAAAACCATCCTGGACGTCTTACACAAGCTTTGGAGCTCTCTAAATGTGTCCTTGAACTGGTGGAGAATTCCTCCAACATGGGATGATGAAGGGATGAAAGAGTGGTGAGATGCTTGACACGTCTGAACGTCAATGAAATGCAGTGGGGCACGTCAGCATTCCGGAAAGGGTGTGTGTGTGTGTGTGTGTGTGTGTGTGTGTGTGTGTAGGCCCATGTGTATTGGATATATATGAGCTATCATGACAAAGATTCTATGTGTGTGTGTGTGTGTGTGTGTGTGTGTGTGTGGAATGGGGCTATAAAGGACAGGACAGAGCTTGAATGTAAGGCTTGGAAAGTAAGTATGCTGTAGATGAGCACATAGTGTGTGTATTAAAATGGCAGTCAAATTAGTAAAAAAAAAAGAACATACTATCCGTAAATAAACACACACAATCATTTGCTGAAGCGAATACACAAAGACGCGCACACTCATACAAACAAATGTATACACACACCCACACACCAGGACATACTTACACTTCTAAATCAGAACGCACACACCCACGCATCGTGGAGTGTCGCGGTGTGTAGCGGCGGCGTAGTCTGCATAACGCTGGGTTTCCCATTGTGACAATGTTACTGATCGAGCGTGAAGGTGACCTCGTCTCTGGTCACGGCTCGATCGTTTCTACCACCTAAGAGAAATAGGACGATTCTTGTACGCGCCCTTTTTAATTTTTTCGTAGCAATAGGCTTCGCGTATTTAAAAAAAAATAACATAACCGGTGTCTGTTCGTTTCAAGCAGACGACCACAAATGAGCTTGTTAACATGGTCAGAAATCAATCTGAAAGACCACTGGATGTGCAGTTTTGATGTGACGGAGACAAGATTCAAGACGAGAGTCTGGTCGATTGGTGGGCATACGTATAGAGAAGAAACAGTGCAATAGAAATAGCTAGCTGCTTAGCGGCTTATTAAAGGAAAGTTCCAGTGCATGTCTATCCAACACATCTGTAAATGTAATCCGTTTTCACATTGTTGCGTTCGAGTTACAGTTTTTAAAAATGTATTTGGTTTCGTTTTTGCGGTCAGAATAGCAATAGTTGCACAGCTCCGATGTACTAAGGACAAAGTCTTTTGGCACTCTGACTTGGTCGGTGCTCCCTGTGACTGTGCACACAGCCTTGTGCTGCCATCTGTTGGCATGTTACAAAACTATTTTCCAAACTTTTTGTATTATAACTGAATAGAATAGAAAAGTAGTATTTTTTGTTTTGTTTTTGTTTTGTTTTTTTGTAGAAGTCGTTATTGCTGTCCATGGTACTCCCATGTACGTTACAGATGTGTCTGGTCGAAATTGCATTGAAAACAAACGCTGACGTTAACATTCCTTTATCATTGTTCAAGATCACACGTCTCCATGCTGAAACATCGCAATCTCATGGTGATCTGCTCTGAGATGATTCGGAGGCCACTAAGGTCTTCGTAAATGAATCGATCTTCATCGTTTTTATTTTCCCCACGTCTGGCACCAGTGCTCGTGTCATTGTTTACTAAAATGACTTCCTTGTCTGTATGGAAGGCGGAGGAGGAGGATCGGAGTGCCAAATCGCAGCGCCGGGGCGGATCAACGCTTCTTGCGTTTTAGGATGGTGAAGATTTGCGACTGATAAATCTATATATCTCGATGGATCTGCGAATTGGATCCGCGAGCCTGTATCATATGCTAATCCGTGTACATACGTTTCAAGTATTATTGCCTCTTCATAGCAGTGACGGCGTCCTCGCCTCGTAGGCTGTCAATCGTACGGAGATTCGTTTTCGAGGTTTCGGTAACGTTCCAACACACACTGACACACACGCAAAACACACACAAACACAGGCTCTGCCATTCATATCAGAAGCGAATCAGAGAACAATCCAACTTAATCCGTGTGGCCCCCGGACGATCGGACGATCGCGCTCCTCAAACGAACAAACGAACGAAATGCTGGAATGAACCGCACAATTCCAGGAACATCGCCAAATCCACACACGGTGTACTATAAGCGTAAAACACGCAAAAGGTTTTGCAATTGTAAAATAGACATGTAAAACTGTATTGATTATGTAGCAAATCTTTCCACTTTCATACTTGTAATCGACAAGTATACTGTAGCATAAAAATGTATAAAAGTACAAGGTGTTTAATTGTTTTATAAAGGAATTTAGTAGTTCTATCTGTGGCAACCTGTCAAACACTGTACCGAACAGTTTGGCCCTGAAAATGCAAAGCCCTCTTACTAAAGGTACGGTCACAGACACAAAAATACAGTAATCTCTCCTGCTCAAAATTATGCAAGTCCCTTTAAACAGGTCTACTTTTACAGCTTTTTTTCTTTCTTTTTTTTTTTTTTTTAATCAAATTTGTTTATTTATGTACAGGAACCACCAGCCCAGTTTGGTCACTGTTTGGATATTTTGGAATACTTTTTTGCTGCTATTGAATTACTACTACTGCTGTTATAAATAGTTTGTCGTAATTCCTCACTACTGGTAACACTACTTTTCTTGTTATACCTCTTTTTCAATTTCTTTTTCTTTTTTTTTTCATTTGACTTTATTCCTTTTTTTTTTTTTTTTTTTTTTTTTATTCATGAGGTCAGAATATAATGGAGGCGTAAATAATGACGAGTAGATCTTCCCGTGATTGTACTATGGCACGCAAGTGGTTTATTCTTATTTTTTTCTGTTCTTGTGGTTGTGTTTTTCAGACTTTGTCGTTTCCTTCTTTTGAACGGTTATCACCAACTTGTACAGTTTTCACATGGATCAACACTACTGAGAAACGGAAAAGGTCACATGTGCGGCGTCATTAATGCCGTTAGCATCTTCGCGATGTCATTATGGCGTTGCCCCTCAAACAAAAAAAACACACACACCCATAACCCCCATGGTGTAGTTTTGGAATTACCATAAAGTGATTGTACCTGGTCATGGTGGTTCTGTGGTGTAAATTATGGTTGCACCATTTTACCACTGTTTGCTTTCAAACAAGTCATGGTGATACAAAAACATCGGTGTCGTCCTGGGATTCTAATGATGTGACCATGTAATGCCACATGACCATTTTGAATGCACCAGGTTACTGTGGCGTCTCATGTCGTTACCTTGAGTTCACTGAAGTGACATCATGGTGTTGCTGAAAGGTGACCGTGGTGTCATTTCGAATGTTCTCGTGACACGACCATGGCAGTAACGGTAACACCATATGACCTAATTGGTCACTAATAACGTCATCAGTGGCCTTGTGTCATCATATCACCACAAGGTCACTGTGGTGTCATCACAGTGTTCTCATGATGTTACTATGGTGCCTCTGGCAGTCACGGAAACACCATATGACCTATAAGGCCACTAGAAGTACAATATCATTGCTCTTGTTTAATGAAGATTATATCCAGTCACTGCGGTGTCATTATAGTGTTCTCATAATGTCACCATGGCGCCTCTGACAGTTATAGTAACAACGTATGACCTAGTTGGTCTATCAGTGACATCATGATCTTATCACAGTCTTACTGTGATCATCATCATGGTGTTCTCCTCATGTGGCGATGGCGTTGTCGGTAATCGTGGTAAACCCCATACCATCCACAATGAGCGCTCGTTCGAGTTGTTCCCGTGAGGCTGCTCTGGTCTCAGCATGACCATACTGTGGTGTCACCGTGGTGCTCTCATGACTGTTCCACAAATGTCGTCGACAATCACCACATGACCCAGACAGGCACTGCAATCAGTACAATTCTCTGTCATACAGGAAGCGGAATTACAACAGAGGAAGTAGAGGGCTGGTGCAATGCATGCTGGGAGTTCTCAAAGGATTCCACCTTCGAGAAGGGTTGGGCTGTGTCTCGGTCTAAATAAACTGTGCCCAATTTGTACTTCAGATATACTAAGTAATCGCCTAGTTACAATTTATTATGATGAAAGGGGTAGAATTAACGATAAAAACTAGTTTACAGAAGCTGTCGGCTTTGCGTGTCTACTTAAATGGTGGCCATATTATGAGTGCCATAATATATTGATATGGTAAGATACGATGTACCTTGGAAATCACTGTAGTGCTATATTTGCATTGATATCGTCATGAAATAAATTTTATATGATGAATTGAACAGCTGTGTTTCTTGATGTGTCTTGGTTTGAAAGCAGATGTAAGATTAAGTCAATATTTCTTCGTTTAACATTAATAACATTTGTTACTTCTTTGGGTATGTTACTGATCTCCCTTCTTAAAAATACCATGTATTTCTTATGCAAGTCTGTCCTCAGCCAGAAGGGGGCGCCTTGTCTATGGAATTATATTAGCATCAACCGGGAAGGCAAAGAATTACTATGAGGACAGATGTTTATAGATGAGGCTGAGGAGACAGATGCTCAGACAGACTGCTGAGAAAAATCTGCTCTTCAGACACACTTCAAATAACTTTCAGACACCTTTTATTGTGTTTTTAATTGAACTGAAAATGCATTCAATTTGCACAATTTATAATTAAGTAAAAAAGATCTGATAGATTCACTAAGGAGGGTCTGGTATCTTCATGCCTCCCCACAGATACTTTAGAGACTTTTGTTTTGGCTGTATGCTGTGTCACACTGAAAGGTGAACATTTTTTCAAGGACCATTTGCTGCATTCATACTTTCATCATTTTTGACCATTTCCCCCCCTCTTTGTCACTGAGAAGCACATGATTCCATCATGTTCCCACCATCATCCTAGAGATTGAATTAACCAGTTCACAAGGAGTATCTGGTTCTCACCAGATTTTCTCCTAATGTTTTTTTTTTCCCCTTAAAGTCCTTAATGTGTCCTCCCAAAGGAATTGGATCCGTCTAATCCCTCTATCTTGGTAATTATTTGTACTCAGCTTTGAGCAGTTTCTCCCATCATTGTAGAGGACATATAAAGCTCTGAAGTGGGTCACATTCTAGCGTGGTCATGCGTTTGATCAGAGCTCGGTTGCATCCATTTCTCAAGATTGAACCCTGTGCTTCTGGGAACATTCCAAGCAACAGAAATTGTTTTATACCCTCAGATCTATGTATTAGCGCAGTTTGATCATGGAGGTCTACAGAGAATTTCTTCACTCTTAGTACTTAATGCCTCTACATGCACTGTGAATTATAGGGACCTTGATGCAAAGGGTGTCTTTGTCAAACTGAATGTGCCACAGGGGTACTGCAATTTCTGGAGGCATCTCGACCTAATCAAAACATTTCCTGTAGCCACAACAACGCATCCAAGTCCTAGCTAGTACAGTTTTAACAACAATAATAACAATAATAGTGCACTTTAGATTTATTAACATTTAATCCGACTTTCAAAAAAAATATCTTTGGACGGAAAATGAAAAAGCCAATTTGCAGTATCATTAAGTTAATAAAATATTGATAACCTCTAATCTTGAAAATATCATTCAAATCCTTTTCTATACTAATAAGATTACTTATTTACCTTCCTGAATGTTTGAACTGATTAACTCGTTGATGATTAATGACCTCAATCATTTATTTTTTTATATAATTAGCCGGTGTTTAATCACTTAGCTGCTTATATGTTAATGAGCTGGGCGTATTTTTTGGGGGCCCTGAACTTTCCTGACCTGAACTTTCACTGGCGACTCTATGAATGAAACCAATACTCAATTAGTCTGATGAGCAGCACTGTTTTGCTAACCGACTGAGTGGATTGGGTTTGTCTACACTCGAAAGCTCCAGTTGACTCGAGAGCTCTGAAAGAGGGGAGTCTAGCGTTGCAGATTCTTTCTGGCAAGAAAGCCATTTCTGTAAGGGTCACTTCATTGCAGCTGCAGCTTGCAGTGTGAGAGTGAATGCAACTGTTTGCCCCAGAATCATAAAAATGAACAAAAGCATTGTGATTAGATCAGTGTTTTGCTTTTCAGTGTGGTCTGTTTGTCACGTGTGACTGATGAGGTCTACACGTGTATTAGGGACAGGAATGAATCTTTGTATGTGCTAATACAAATACATCTATAGAACATGATTCTGGATAACAAGCACCATGATGCTTCCTGGCAACTTGTCAATCAAGACCCCTTTCTCATGTTGGCATCATTTTTAGGGGTCTATCATATCCACGACCTGGTGTGGTTTTGTTAGGTGAGACGGAACCAGGGAACCCAGAGAAAACCCACAGTGTGGGGGAACATTTAAGGAAACCCTAGGCAGACAATAAGATCAGGATTGTCCTCTGGATCCAGGATCTATTAGGCCTATCATCTGATCCACACTCACATCTTAGAATGAATGATAATAAATGGATGTACTTGCTGGATTAAGGGTTTCAGAACAGCCTAACTGCAGTGTCTCTGTACTCAGGATGGAAGAAAGCGCTCCATTTGGAACAAAGCCACGTTCTAGGCTGATTAGGGGCGGAGTCAACATGGCGCACGGCGCTGTGATTGGTCAGTGGGAGAAAAATCGGCTTTGCGTCGGTTCATGGGAGGGGTGATCTGTTCTTCTCGGAGAGGAGGGGGATCTGGTTTGGAAACGCTGAGAGTCAGAAAGACCAGGGCGGGTGTCTCCGTGTGTGTGTGTGTGTGTGTTTTTTTTTTTTTTTTTACCTTACCGCAGTGTCGGCACTTTTTTTTTTCCTTCCCCCTGCACTGCACCGCTCTGCGGATCGCCCCGGGCTGCTGTCGGCGCATGCGCATTGCGATGAGATAACCAGCCGGTCGCGGGACTTCCCTCTTCCATCCATCCTCCCTTTTTTATTTCTTTTTATATCATTCATTTCGAATAAGCTAACAGGCTGCGATCTCATCTGCAGGACCTATGGTTTCCGATTTGACTGAGATCTAGTAGATCTAATAGCGCAGATCCCAGTGATCCCTTTGCATGAATAGCTCTCCAATTGCCGGCACTTCATTCCCTTTTTAGTGTGCGTGTGCGCGCCCGTGTGTGTGCGCGTGTGTGTGTGTGTGTGTGCGTGTGTGTGTGTGTATACATGCGTCTGTGTGTGTGAGCGTCAGGCTTTAGTTGAGTGACCGCACCGTTGTTGCACCAGCAAAAACCCAGCAAAGAAAATGGCAAAGGATGGAAACAAAGGCGGATTCAAGGAGTTCATCTGGAACCCCAGGACCCGCGAATTCTGCGGCAGGACCGCCAGCAGCTGGGGTAAGAACCGCATTGCCTCCTTGTCTCCAACCATCCACCTCTTTCACACCTTAAGAAGATTCTCCTGCACAATTGCTTCATCTTTCTAAATCACAGTATTTTATTTTATTTTTTATTTTTTTGCACTGGATGCTGCATTACCTTTACAGTTCTTTCATTCATTTTCATTTTTCATCCAAGCACTCATTCATAATTACCCAAACAACCTTTTTTTTTTATTTTTTATTTTTTTTTTTTTATGTGCCCTGTAATAATTGAGTCAGATTGTGGCTGCAGAGATCTAGAGAGGATTGGATTAGCTCCAGATTACTGCAGTCTGGGTTTTACATGGCACATCATCATGGTGCTGAATTAAATGGCACTGGAATCTCTTATCACCACAGGGGGGGCTGTAAATGAGGGGAGTGGGGGGGCAGGTGGAGCACTAAGGCTGATTCCGAGTCGACCGGCAACCCTGGGCGACCCTCATAGAACGAAAAGTGTAGAAGGTTTCTACTGGCACTCTGATAACCTGAGGGTGTATGATGATCACTGTATCATGGTGTTAATGGAAAAAAAAAAAAATTTGGTGTCAATTTTGATGAGAGAATACGTGAAGGTTTGATTTTTCTTAACTAGAGATTACTTGTATGGATCACCAATTCAACCAGAGATACAAGCTAAATATCCGAGTCCAACCTTTTTTTGGAAGAAGCTCCAAATTCTGAATTGTGTCCTCAGGTTCAAGCACTAACACAAAGGCAGGCCAAATCCCCGGGGGTCTCACCAGCACTCGGTGTTCTCGGGTCCACCTGGGAATATCTCATCACTGTAGGTGTTGATTCAACACTGGGGATTCTGCTGTTTACCTTGAACAATGGGGAAGGATCTCTAGATCAACCAAGGCATTAGATCTACCATTAATATCAGTAGAGGAACCTGTGATGAGAGATCCGGGGCCACTGCGTTGGACGTGTTTCTGCTCTGTATAGGAGAAAAAGAGTGTGGATTTGAGGACTGGCTTGATAATTTAATTCAAGCTTCCCTTCTATAAAAAATAGATTAGGCTCTGAGCTTTTTTTTTTTTTTTTCGAGAGATAGAGAATCTTCTGCCTTTATGAGCATGTATAGGAGGTAATCCAGCTCTAATAGGCCCTTTTGCTCAGCAGGGTACTTTGAACTATTATTCCAGACAGCAGAAGGGGCATAAATGAATTATTATAAATGGATTAATTATAGATCTATTAGAAGATCTTGTTGCACGCGAGCGTGTCCAATTACGGTAAATTGGCGCAAATGGATTTGTCTACTTGAATTTTTTTTGTACTATAATTTGGGATGATGACTGATAATGCTAGACTTTTTTATTTATTTATTTATTTATTTTATTATTATTATTATTATTATTATTTCCCTTGTACTAGAGCCATTAAACGAACACCAGTGCTAGGTTAAGCTTGAGTATTGGGTTTACGTGAGCCTGATTGAAAGACAGACCGAGACAAAATGGTGGTCCTTACGACTTTGTTCTTGCTCCTGCGTAAGCCTGTTCTCTTTAATAAGTCTGTTTCTAGCCTGGAATGCTGGTATTTTTGGCCTCATTAGTGTTTGTCCTCATTACTTGGGCTTAGAGCTAACCTGGGATCTGCCTCACAGGCTCGCTCAAGGAGACCAGGCAGCACCGGTGTTTCAAGAGAACCTCGGTTGGTTCATTTCGCAGGCACTTGCCAGTCATCTCATGTAGGGGAAATGTCTGCTGAGAGATTCAGACGAGTCTGCTGGGAAATGAGCAAAATGTCCACGAACATAATAGACGACTTAATCATCATGATCGATGGGATCCGTGGTGTCATGAGAAACGGATATTATTTTTCATAGGAATCTGGATACAAAAATATGTGAAAAAGCATTATTTTCCCTCAGCTACAACTTTTTGTGTGTCTATTTATGATCCCACAGTGGGAAAATGTCCAATATTTTATAATTTAATAAAGCAGTATGATTTTCCTCAAGCTTGGCACGTCGAACCGATTCGAAACGGCGGAAAGCGACCTGACGGAAAGTGTGGAAAAACGGTTCAAAAACGCCAATTGCGGTTGGTTTCACACCGTTTTTTCAGATCTTTTCGGATCAAAGTCGACGTAGCCTTACGCACTCTCGCTCTTGATATGATATCGTTAGCATGACATCCAGCGAAAGATTGATTAGCAACCGGCTTAGCCATCTTACGCTGATATACGTACATATTAAAAGACCCACCCAGGCAACAATTCCTGCTTATAATATATATCCAAGTGTTGACTATGGACTTACATTTGAATTTATTTTCTGTTCATTTTATTTTCCATCGCGGAATCGCAAAACATTCGCTCCAGCCCTGACGAATTCTCACATCCGATTGGTCCGAATGTCTAAATGCAGTTTTTAAAACAAGTTTTTCCAACGTGGGAAAGGCTTCAGGACAGGATAGTTTCACGTTTCTGGTTTCATGGTAACACAACAAGCGTTTTTTTGTTTGTTTGTTTTTTTGTCTTATCTTCTAACTGTTTATTATTTTCCTATAACAGTATTCTGCCAGGTTTTTCTACAGTTTTTTGGTCTGAAGGTTGAGCCAATGTGAAAATCCGTCCCGAGCAGAGGTCGGGTAAGACCATCATTCAAAAGCCCACTAGTGATGAGTTGAGAACCGATAGTCTCGGTTCATTAAACGTATTGATCAGGTTCGGGGGGGAAATTGAGAAAACGCCAGCGTTGAGTTATGGTTTTGTGTATCTTGGGAATGCAGCATATCACAACATTGGCTTCCAGAGTGTCCAGTAACACATATGAGAGCTGTTACAGGGCGCTACACACACACACACACACACACACACACACACACACA
>JAAIIK010000078.1:4802602-4812808 GCA_014706435.1 Silurus glanis
GTGTGTGTGTGTGTGTGTGTGTGTGTGTGTGTGTGTGTGTGTGTGCTGATGAAACACTGTGTGAAGCTACCTGCCTTTCTCTCCATCCCCAATGTCCTCTTTAATCGCAACATTTTACTTCATCAAACGTTCCATTGTCCACTCGCACAACGTATTTCCTCACATTTGAGTTGTACATTATACGTTCACACTGTATGCTCGCTTCACATCGGCCATCAAAAGCCAGACATCTTACTGCATGTATTCTGTTACTCGAAGATCAAAGAGGAGCAGGTCACAGAATCTCCCCCTCACCCCCAGCACCTCCCCCTACCCACGATCGGAACCGCGAGCGACCCCTGGAGCAGCTGGAAGCTCACACGTACGACCCACATCTGATCTAATCAATCTGCTTTGAGGAGCCGAAAGATCTAAAAGACGTCCGCGTGATTGTGTTTGCTTTAATTCAATTAATCATGTGCAGCTCGGATCTTTGTCCTCCTCTTTCGGCAGAGCCGTCTGATTAGAGCGATAACAGAGTGCAGAAGGCATTCATCAAGGAGAGGTAGACAGATAGATAGAGAGAGGGAGGGGGAGAGAAAAAAGAGAGATGGAGAGAAGAGGTGTCATCTGTTACACTGCAGTGACACATTAGTGCTTATAACCAGACGAAGATGAGCTTATCAGAAACGCAGGGCTATTTCGGGTCTGAGCTGCAGAGATGCTTTTCCTAAGACTGTGTGTGTGGGTGTGTGTTTATACAAAGAAAGCTGACCTACACAGTGTCATGCACACAATCACACACCCAAGGCTTATAACAAGGGAGATGGGAGGTGTTAGGAGGATCTAGCTTAGTGGTTAAGGCTTTGGATTTTTGGATACGAAGGTCGTGAGTTCAAATCCCAGCCACACCAAGCTGCCAATTTTGGGCCCCTGAGCAAGGCCCTTAATAAATAGCTGCTCAGTCGTATGAATGAGATAAATGCAAGGCAATTTGGTAAGGGCATCTGCCAAATGCTGTGAATGTAGTAATGTTCGAAAGGGTTTTTTTTTAATATTATATAATATAAAATCTATAATTTTTTTATATATATAGTTGTTTTATATATATAATGTTTAAATATATAATTACATATATGTAATTATATATGCACAAATTATATATAAAATTTAATTTAAAATAAAATAAATAAATATTATATATATATATATATATATATATAAATAGCAAAATTTTATATATAATGTTTTAATACATAATTACATATAAATATGTAATTATATATGAAAAAATATATATACAATTTTATTTTTAAATTGGATTTTATAAAATAAACTTTATAAAACTATATCTAAAAAAAATAAATAAAGATAAATAAAGATATGTACATAAGTAACATGAATAGAGTTCTGAATAGTTCTAGTTCTCACACACTGTACAACATCTGTCAAGAGTCCCAACACCAAATTTCTTTATTTACAATGGCTTTTCATGCACCTGAGAAAACCAGACGTTATAAAATTGTTGTCTTGTTTTTGGATTTATTTGGAAATTGGTACTTATGTTAAAAAAAAAAAAAAAACGGTTCAAATGTATATTGCTTCCTGTTTCTCCGAATTTAAGGGTCATTTTGCCGTTTTGATCAATTAATAACCAGATTGTTGTCCAAATAAACGCCATGTTTTTTCTTACGACGTTATTTTTTCTGTTGCTGTTCTTACAGTAACACTGAAACACCTCAGGAGGTTGTAACCGGAGCTGAAAGCCTAGACTCCTGCCATCCTCATGCTATTGAACAATCAGTGTGTGTGTGTGAGTGTGTGTGTGTCTGAGAGAGAGTGAGAGCAGATATATGATATCTTACACACACACACAGAGAGAGAGAGAGAGAGAGAGAGAGAGAGAGAAAGAGAGAAAGAGAAAAAGAGAGAGAGAGAGCGAGCGGTCTGTTCTGAATCGTTGTGTGTCCCTGGTTGATGTAGTCCCCTTGTGGCTCAGATGTCCTGACACACTGCATTGTGTCGAAGTCCCATAAGTGCGCCGTCCGTGTTTTTGCTTCTGTTAGGTTCGCCCAAATTGATGTTTTGATTGAACACGATACTGTATAATAATAATGAAACGATCATTCATAATCGGAATTAAGCCCAAAAGCTTTTGAGGAAAACTCTTGATTCTGATTGGTCAGAAGCCGTTTGATTTTCTAGGACATGTTTCTATTCTGACAAGTCACTGGTTTATTATATTAAGCTGTATTATAACTGTAGTCGGAATACAAAAGTACCCAGAGACACATATACTCTATACTGTATATACATTGTATATATAATATAAATATTAAATTGTATTAATACATTAAAGAAGGAGTCTCAGCACTTTCATAAAGTCTAATATAAAGCTGTAACGTTATGTTTTTCATCACAGGCTTTGGGAATTAAGTGTAATTGACACCCTGCATTTGATATCTTAGTAGTTTTAGTGACTGCTGATGAAAAAAAGCCTGTTTGTAGCTACTGTAATATAAGTAATAAGACATATTCAATATAATATAATTTCCTAGACTTTCCAAGCCATATGTGGTTCTTTCCCAAACTGTTACCATGAAGTTGAAGACAGAATTGTATAGGATGTCTTCGGAATCCCAAAACTTGTTCCAGCATGGCGAAGTTCCTGTGCACAAAGCCAGCTCCATGAAGATATGCTATACATGGGTTAGAGTCAAAGATCTTGAGTGGCCTCCTACAGAGCTCTGACCTCCACCCTATTGAACACTTTTGCATTGAATTTGAATGTTGACTGCACCCCAGACCTCCTTACTAACACCCATGTGGCTGAATGAATCTCTACAAATCTTCACAATAACACAGAACAGAACATCTTCCTATAATAGTGGAGGTTATTATAACAGTAAATGGGGACAAATGTGGAATGGGATGTTCAATAAGCACATACCAATCTCATGGTGTCCTCAGACTTTTCCCAGATTCTCTGTCTACAGTCTCCATAAAAAAAAAAAAATCCATAAAATATAATGTCCTGAGTTACCTAACCTTAGTTAATCTCCTCACAATCTTTGATATTTATCCGAAATTAAATCAATGTATTTAATGCTCTCTTGTTGATAAGCAATTGAGTCGGGACGTGTTCGTGGTGGGTGAAGCGAACGCCATTCCTCTCGAGTTTTCTTCCGGCCTGATGAGATTCCCTGATGGCATTTTTGCTGATTGTGAAATCAACTCAGACTACCCCCCCACCCCCCCGCCCCCCAAACTGCATTACACTGCTCAGCAAAGATGGAATAGATAAGCACATGTTTACAGAGGATTGATTTTTCCTCCTTATGAATTAATAACGAGCGTACATTTGAAGCGTGAGGGGAGTGCCCTCGCCTTTACAGAAACCTGGTGCAGTTCGAACTGCTTTGAATTCACATCCAGTGTCAGAAAAACACTGCTTTTGCTGATGTAGAAAAAAAACTGCATTACTGCAATGCAGCACTCAGAGTCGCTCCTTCTTGTGAAACTTTGTGATTCGTTTGGCTGGTCATGTTCCCGGAGAACCTCTTTCTTTTTCTTTTTCACACATCACTGACACTGTCTTTCCAAGGTCCTTCAAGGTTAAATGTGTCCTTTTTTTTTTTTACTAAAAACATTGCCACAATTCAATATGATGATTATTAATAGCCTTATAACATTGTGTAAGTTTTCATGAGGTGCTGTTACTATAGTAACAACGATTCCCTAAAACGCACATATTAATATAAACTTGTGATTTACAGCTGCATTCCTGCCTGACCAATCAGGATGAACAATCCCTTACATACACACTACACATAATACCTGTATATGTGTGTTTTCATTTACAGGCCTGATCTTGTTGTTCTACCTGGCCTTCTACATCTTCCTGGCTGGGTTATTCAGTGTCACCATCTATGTTATGCTTTTGACCCTCGATGATAACAAACCCACCTACCAGGACCGGCTTGCTACACCAGGTAACACACAGTAATAAGAAGAAAAACCATCTCCAGGAGCACGAGTTCATTTAGGATGCTCTGTGTGTACAAATTACAAATGCAAATGATACATCTGTACCTTATAATACAACTAATAATAATAACAATTAATAATAATAATAATCGTAATAGTAGGGTCTGAAAGCACAAAAGCGTCCAGTTTTGATTTTTAAACACTGATTGTTTGAAGGTTAAAAACAGCGGCGATGTAATAGCAGTAACAATGTGTCACGAGCTAGTTAGCTAGTTAGCTAGTTAACCTCGATATTGTTTGGAATAGCCGAGTATATTGTAAAGCTAGAATTTAAGATACAGCAATGATATTAAAAGGGAATATCTCTCCATCATCACTCACTTTCTCTATCTATGTGTAGGCATGATGATCAGGCCTACAGGTACAGATCTGGAGATCATCTACAAAAAGGAGGACACAGAGAGCTGGGAATCACACGTGCAGGCACTGAACAACTTCCTCTCCAGTAAGTCTGTGGCGTACTGTGGCGTACTGATCTTGTTCGTTCACCGGGGAATGAAAAGTCGGTGTAGCCATTGAGCCAACAATCTTGCTGTGCAATTTAAAATACAAACTTGCCAGCATTTATACCTGTCAGCCAACGTTGTCTTGAAATCCATTGTCTCAATTATGGAATCACTAGTGATCATTTGAAACAATCATAATGATGGTACTTTATTAATTTTAAAGGGAGAGACAACATAGACACGTACAACGAATCGTATGCCAGTGTTAATTCATTATATTCTATACAGTGTACATGGTACTCTAAAGAGCACCACGTTTGGGATAGACATACTGGAGAACATTCCGGAAACATGGTTTAGACTCCATACTTATAATTATAGTTCAGGCTAAATGGAAAAGCATGATTTCTTTAGGGTCCATGCAGAGCAATCCAATTCATCCACTGTCAGTTCAGATAACACTTCTGCCATATAGCAACTGCCATAAAGCAGGAAGTGGATGCAAGTGGAGAATAAAAATTGTGCAAACAGAGAAAAGACAAAACAAAGGAATAAAAGACAAGGGAAACCTAACCTTAGAAAAAGAACAACTTTGGAGAGAACAGCATAAGTACAATGAGTACTGTAAAAGGCTTGTATACATGTGCTAATGAACATGCGTCAGGTGCAGAGATCATGTGACATGTCATGTGAGGGTGCAGTGGCTAATAAGAAGCTTAAATCCTGACTACAAAATGGCTGATCTCTAAACAGTGTAGGATAAATAGGGAAAAGTTACGATTTCTTTCAAGGAACCAAAAATATTGTGACGTGGAACAAATCAAAATGGCCGCCACCAATGCCGGTTGTTTGCAAGGCTTCAATGTGACACGTGTCCCTTTATTTTTCCTCAACCTACCTTTCTCAGTGTCGCACTCTTAACGAATAAAGATGATGAATATTGTCTGTTGTTTGGCCAAATTTCCTTGCACATTTTTTATGCTCATATTTTTCAATTTATTGTGAAAAAACAACTGACTTAGACATTGTAATGTGGCATATGAGAATTAGAATATGTCCCATCAAACAGGATTTAAATGGGTGTGGACAAATTCAGGACTAGATGAAAATGTTTAGGAAGTATCATGCTAAATATATACCTAAAGCAACACAAGCTGCCTAGGCTGACTAGCTCATTTGTTTAGCTAATGTTTGTGATGAATAAATGGTTGGTTTTTGTATTGCACTTTGAAATGGTAGGTTAGTTTAATACTATAAATGACATTCAAACACACGTTCTGAAAGTTCATTTCTGTCAGCGAGCTATTTTACAAACAGTTAGCCACATTAGTTAGTCACTAATAACAGTAACAGCTAATGATGACAGAAGAAGGAACAAAATCCCTTAGCATGCACACAAATAAAAAAGGAGATCAGAGGATTTGGATATGAGGGCAGTTTTTACAAATATATATTATATATTTTGATAGTATACTCGGATGTAACTGCTGCCCTTTTGGCCACTAACTCCTCTGATCCTGTACTTCTGCAGCCTACAATGACTCGGTGCAGGAGCAGACCAACGTGGAATGTACACCAGACAATTACTTCTTTCAAGAGGACAGTGACAGCGTGAAGAACATCCCTAAGCGCTCGTGCCAGTTCAAGCGCTCAATGCTGGCCGACTGCTCGGGCACGCCTGACCGTTTTTACGGCTACCAGGATGGCACGCCATGCATCATCATCAAGCTCAACAGGGTAGGAAAAACAAAACTGTGCAGAAAATCACTACATACATACAAACCTACTAGGGGGAGTAACTAATTTTGGATGATATGCAAATATGTAACACTATTTGTGTTTGCACACCCCATGACCATTAGACCCATATGTGGTTCCTTCCCAAAGAGTGTCCCATAGGTAAGATACCCATAGAGTGTCTAACCTTCACTGAACGAACAAGTGCAAGGCGAGATCCATAAAGACATGGTTTGCCAAGTCTGGATAGTGTCTGACCTCATTAACGCTAAGCAATGACGAAGAAAATCCCATGCTTCCAAATCTAGTGAAAAGCCTTCCCAGAAGAGTGGAGCACATTCTAACAGCAAAGAAGGGATTAAACCTAAAATGGGTTATTTATAAAAATGATTAATTACAAATATTTCAGTTTAATTCCAGGATTTTTTGGTACTTAAAAATGTATCTGGATGTATGAAAATAAAATTACAGTCTAATATTTATTTTTCCTTCTAGGTCATTGATTTACGCTCAAACATGTCACTTGGAAATCTTGACTCCTAGAAAGCTGACATGATAATATAATTATTCCCTGCATGGTCTAGTAATGATACACATGGAAAGCGACCTGCTTATCATCCATTATTCACCAGCGCTGGTTTAGTTTCCTAATGTGACTCACCTTCACTTTTGGTTGACTCTCTCTCTCTCTCTCTCTCTCTCTCTCTCTCTCTCTCTCTCTCTCTCTCAGGTGATCGGCATGCTGCCAGGGAAGGATGGCCTGGCGCCGGCTGTTAGTTGCGGTCCCAAGGTAATCCAACTCACTCTTTTGTCCACTTTTTTCTTCCTAGGTATCTTTTAGTTTCTTTCAGCAATAAGGATCTATTTCCTATTAAACTTTCATACAACCTGTTCACGCACAAGACTATATGGTACGTTAGCTGAACGTATCATGGTATCAGAGAATGAAGCATTGTCCGATTAAATTGCACATTTGAAGAATCTGTAGACTTCAATTGAATATGTAGTGTATATACAGTATCTATATATATATATATATATATTTGTGTGTGTGTGTGTGTGTGTGTGTTTGTAATTCAAACCCGGCTGGACCCAACTATAGTGAATGTGATGGATGGTTTGAGGACAGCACGCTGTACAGGGTTAGGGCTGATTGTAATCGGGTTTAGTTTCACTACTGGAAACGGCACACCACATATATTAGGTCCAAAGGTATTGAGTTATGTTTTGAGTCTCGGAGTCTGGGTTTAAAACTCCTTCCTTGGTTGGAAACTACATTTCCGGCTCTACGGATAATCCAACCGTTGGTGTATTGGCATTTGAAAATGGCAGGAAGATAAAAGCATGTTATTGGTATTCTACTGTTTATTATCATTTACAGTACATATTTTCACACTTGCTGTTGTGAAGAATTACTCATCCCAAAGTTGATTATTTCCTGATAAATGAATGTCCAGCATATGGAATCATGCAATGTGTATTTGCTTTTGGGAATACATTTGCTATAAATATTAAATCTTAAATCAAATGGAAATGTTTCTATTTCTGTATAAACTAAAGTAGTGGGACACCTGACTTTTTTTCTCCTCAAACTGTTCATACAAAGTTTTAGGCTCACAATTGTATAGGACATTCTTAGATGTGTTAGCATGTGATTTTCCCTTCACTTGAAGTAGGAGACCCATAACTGCTCCAGAATGACATTGACCCTGTGCACAAAGCCAGCTTTATGAAGATATGGTTGAAGATGATCTTGAGTGAAGATCTTGAGTAGCCTGCTTTAGAGCTCTGATCTCTGAGGTTATTATAGCAACAATTTTGGACTAAATGTGGATGTCCAAAAAAAAAAATCATTTGCAAATCATATGGTCAGGTGTCCACAAACATTGAACCATTTAGTTTATTTGTATACAGCTGATATGAGTTTGGTCAGGCTGGAAATGTTTCACTTTTTGAGTTGTAAATTAGTGCCAACTGTTTTTTGTTTTGTTGTTGTTTGTGCCCCCATTTCTATCCACTTGCATTTTTTCTAATCTGTTGACTATGATTATTACTTGTCTCCCTTTTTACTTATCCCTTCAATTGCTCGTACATTTTTTCCTTCTTTCCCTTTTTAAGAAATACAAAATCGACCTAGATGAATGGGTAAGAATAAAAGAAATCAAGACAACAGTAGTATCAAAAAAAAAAAAGAAAAAAGATGTAGAATTAGACATCATTTAGTAGCTCTTATATTTGTAGCAATAGACTTAGAATAAGCACTGAGACGTTAAATACTTTGTAAAACAGATGTTTAAAAGAATTGTAGCTCTGATTGATAGCAATGGCTACTCCAGAAAAAGTGAATGATAGCAAAATGAACGAACAGGCAGTTCTTGTCTTTCTTCTTTTCTATTTTTTTCTGGATTGAAAATGCATAGCTTGATCGCCGGTCCTTTCCTAGCAACTCTCTATTGTTCTCTTTTCTGTCCGTCTCTGAACCTCTTGCTCTAGGGAGACGACTCGGACAAGATCGGCGAAGTGGCTTACTTTCCGCCCAATGGCACCTTCAACCTCATGTACTTCCCGTATTACGGCAAGAAGGCACAGGTACGTATAGAGACTGAAAACTTTTTTTTTTTTTTTTTTACTCACAGCAGTTTGTTGGTGTTTGTAATTTTCAATTCTAAACAGCAGCAGGTTGTGATCGCCATCTATATCTATCTGTTTATAGCTATTTTGAATGTTAATTGTGCTGATACAAGAGACTCCTGCCATAAATGTTCGAGGTGGTATCAAAGACTGTTTACCAGTGAACAAAGTACCCAATGCATGTAGTTGAGTAAAAGTAGAGATATAGTAGGTAAAATACGAATACAGTAAAAGTGTCCCTTTAAACTTCCACTTGAGTAAAAGTACAAAAGTATTTGCCTTCAAATGTACTCAAGTATCCAAAGTATTCTTACTAAATATCTTTATTTCCTATTGAAGTAAATAGATGAATTTAGCGTATAATGGAACGTATGTCAATTCTGATATATGGGCTGAAGCACAAGACGTATTTGACAAACCATCAGGCAGTTTCTTCATCTCCACATTGTGCAGTAAAATCATACATAGCTGTAAAAATGACTAAAGAGTAGGCTGTCAAGTGGCGCAACACACAGCCCTTACTGGCCGTGTAGAATGTGTGGGAGGGAGGGTATTCTTTTTTTCTGCTTTCAATCACAGTAGCTAGTCGTGGGTGTCTGGAAATTCACGTATGCAGAAGAGGGTAGATGGCACTTTCCTGCATGTGTGTTGCATTTTCTTTATACCCCTTGGAGGATTTACCTTCTTGTCTGTCATATGATATTATCATCCAGTAACCGTCGCTCCTTCTCCACCACAGGTGAACTACTCTCAACCCCTGGTAGCCGTCAAGTTCCTGAACATCACGCTGAACACCGACGTGAACGTGGAGTGCAAGATCAGCGGCATGCGCATCCAGGCCAACAACGAGCGCGACAAGTTCGCCGGCCGCGTCTCGTTCAAGCTGAGAATCAACTCGAGAAAATAATACCGAGGGAGTCCGTCCTGTCCTTCTACGCTCGCGTGTATACACATATACATCTGCTTCATACACACATACACCACGGGAAAAAAAACACCACCACACGGCGAACTACGCAAACGTGTCGATCGAGCGAAGTCATCCGAAAAAAAAAAAAAAGAAACTCGTGTCCGTGTGTGTGTGTATACACTGAGTGTTTCCAAGTATTACCAGTTTTATCTGAACATGAGAAATCTATTTATACTGCATGACTATAATGTAAAAGAAACATTTGCGACGGAGAGGCGGCAACTTCGCCGTCACGTGACTCGACACGGGGCCGACATCAAAATTGTGCAATATGAAGAAGAAGGGGGTGTTTAAAAAAAAATATTACGTGTAGTTTTCTCGCTAAAACTGTTTTATGCATGGCAGGTGTGTGTGCGCGCGCGTGTGTGTGTGTGTGTGTGTGTGTGTGTGTGTGTG